>NMRB01001566.1:57564-82400 GCA_002633025.1 Notospermus geniculatus | reverse complement strand
CAAGGGTTGAACAAATGGATCACTAGTTGAGGACAAAATGGTAGGGCAACATTAGGCATGAAATCACAGTGACTCATCCTTGGCAAGAAAAGCCATTTCCAATCGTAGATTGGAATACCCTTTATGGCCCATCCCAGACTAATCGCCTTATCATCGATCCCGCCGGTTGCTACCCTCCAAGGGCTTCACATACCCGGATCCGGCGGGTAGTTACGCAACCTGCACCATTCCCAGAACCTGCTGCCCAGGCCCCGACCAATCAGCGCCGTGCTCTCTCTGGCCCTGGCCAATCAGCACACAGCTCCCTTGAGCTTCCCAGGGGAGCACCTGGGGCAGCAGAACCAGCACTACATAGCTCGTCACATTTCTCATCCGAATATAGACCTTGGCCTTTTCATTCCAACTCTCGCCTTCGTCTTAGTTATTTGTGTTCGACACACCGGGGGTCTCATTCCCATCAACTCGGCTCGCACACCCGTAGGTAGGACCTGATCCCGTCAACCCATGGATGGAGCCATAAAGGATACTGTGTGACTAACTATTCATGGATGGATACAATTTTGGGACCAACCCTTAACATGGATGCAACTGGGTGACCAACCCTTATATGGATGCAACTGTGTAACCAACCCTTACATGGATCCAAGTTTGTGACCAACCCTTACATGGATGGATGCAACTGTGTAACCAACCCTTACATGGATGGATGGATGGAGCTGTGGGACCAAGTCTTTTCATGGATTGATGCAACTGTGTGATCAATTCATGACGAGGATGGATACGGCAGGTATATCCCCATTTCATGTTCATTGTTTCCCACTTTCCCTATTCACCATTTTGCCAATTTTCCATATGCTAACTCAACGTTTCCCCTACATCCATTTCACTTACTCCCTATTTCACCTACTGTGAGGTGGATGTGAAGATCGAAAAATTCTTCACGCGGACAACTGTGACATTGTGTTAAATTGTACACAAGGAATGGATGCGACAGAGTGATCAATTCATTTCAAGGATGGAGACGACTCTGCGATCGATTCTGTACAAGGATTAACACAACCAGTGTATCCCCATTTGGCATGTTTGGCCCACACCCATTTTGCCAACACACAATTTGCCTATTCGCAATTTCCCTAATTGTCCCCCGCTGTCTACAGACTGCAGGGGACTTACAAACGGGTCTCGTCCGTCGTCCACAACACCAACCTCGACATACGGTTACCACTTACAGAGTGTGCACTGTACTCATCATACACAACATGCCGCCTGGAAACGAGGTCAAGCTCCAGATTTGTTCGTCGATTTAGCAAAGAATGTGACCTTAATTAAATATAATCTCTGCGTCAATAGTTGCACTGTAAACAGAACAATAAATGAAAACATTACCAGTGTTTTTTGTTGTACTTTTAACTTCCAACGAATACAGAACGACAACCTAATTGCAATGTCGCGAATTGCCGTAAAGCAGTCGTCTGATTCTGAACTCTGACATGTGTACTGACTGTTGTTGTTTTACTCACTCGCCAAGATGTTGATTACATTCTCAATTACCAAGGTAAGTTAGGTATTGTTAACTCAGGAGTAACTTTGGATTGTTATGCATGGAACTGGGTAGGCCTCGGCAAAAAACAAATTTGCTGGCATAAAATAGGCCCAGCGTCCCCAGCGATGGCAGACGCACACACCGCCGCGTGTAGCATGGTCTGCATGGCATAGGCCTACACCCACACATGCAACATGCACACGTGCATGCATGGCACAAGTCGATGATGATGATGATGATGATGATGATGATGATGATGATGATGATGATGATGATGATGATGATGATGTGCATGAGAGGCGTACATGCAGCTAAATAAAATATGTATTGTAGACACCTGGACAGGCCAAATTGAACTTTCTTTTTACTGAAAATCACGGGTCTGATTGGTATAGGCCTAGCCTATGCCTTCCAAAATTTCCCCACCGTGCCTCGGCGGCTGGCTGACAATGATCACCTGCCTGCCATGCCCATCATGCCCATGACATGCCTGCACTACTGCTGCTGCTGCTGCTGCTGCTCTGGCTGGGCTAGTGATGCATTCATTTTGGTCAAACAGTTCCCCTTGAATTGAAGGCTTAATAAATTTACTCAACAATCTCTGTTCTTTTCCCAGACACTCGCACATCACACGACGAGACACGTTGCTGTTGAATACGCTGTAGGCTAGGCCCTACATTCTCAATCAATTAGGCCCCCAGCCCTACCAAGAAGGTAAGTTTCGTTATGTTAACTCAAAAGTAGGCATATAGGCCTAGGCATGATAGGTGGCACACAAGTCAATGACGATGTGCATGACAGGCGTAGCCTACATGCAACTAAATATGTTGTAGGCCTAGGCCATGTAGGCTGATGCAATGCCATTGGCAATGGCCATCTGCCTGCCAGGCCCATGATGATGCCTGCATTGCTGCTGCTCTGGGCTGATCAGATGCTGTTAATTTTGGTCAAACAATTTCCCTTCAAGGCTTTCGTTTTTTTTCCAGACACTCACACATCACACAAGACACGTTGCTGTTGAGTACACTGTAGCCTATGCCCTAGATTCTCATGATCAATTAGCCCTACCAAGAAGGTAAGTTTCGTAATATTAACTCAGGAGTAGGTGACAGTCAATAGACAGTTTGCGAAATTAGTGGCCGCCATCTTTTCTGTAGACTCTTGCCGTTGCTTGGGTTTTTCAATGGGATTTTGCACTGTCAGAGGCGTTCAAAGAAAGAAAGGCCATACAGTAAGCCACTAGAATTGCATAAAGATATTTTAGCAAGCAAGTAGCTAATAAAATATATCCGAATTATATTTGAAAAAGTTCGAAAATTCGGCCAAGTCTACAAAAAAGATGGCGGCCGCTAATTTCGCAACCTGTCTATGATGATGTGCATGACAGGTGTACATGCAGATTGCACGCCTAGGCGTAGGCTGATGCAATGCTATTGACAATGGCCACCTGCCTGCCATGCCCAAGATGCCTGCACTGCTGCTGTGAGCTGATGGTGTTCTTTTTCGTCAAACAATTTCCCTTGAAGGCTTAATAAATTTCCTCAACAATCTTTCTGTTTTTTTCCAGACACTCACACATCACACGAGACATGTTGCTCTTGAATACGCTGTAGGCTAGACCCTACATTCTCAATCAATTACCCCTACCAAGAAGGTAAGTTTCGTAATGTTAACTCAGGAGTAGGTGGCACACAAGTCAATGACGATGTGCATAACAGGCGTACGTACATGCAGCTAAATATGTATTGCAGGCCTACGCTAATACAATGCCATTGGCAATGGCCACTTGCCTGCCATGCCCATGATGCCTGCACTGCTGCTGCTCTAGGCTGATGCTGTTCATTTTGGTCAAACAATTTCCCTTGAAGGCTTTCGGTTTTTTTTCCAGCCACATCACACGAGACACATTGCTGTTGAATGACGCTGTACCGTAGGCTCTACATTCTCATGATCAATTAGCCCTAGTAAGAAGGTAAGTTTCGTAATGTTAACTCAGGAGTAGGTGGCACACAAGTCAATGATGATGACGTGCATGACAAATGTACATGCAGATTGTAGGCCTAGGCCTAGGCTGATGCAATGCCATTGACAATGGCTACCTGCCTGCCATGCCCATCATGCCTGCATTGCCCCTCTGGGCTGTGATGCTGTTCATTTTCCTCGAACAATTCCCCTTGAAGGCTTCATAAAATATTTCCGTTTTTTTTCCCAGACACTCACACATCACACGAGACACGTTGCTGTTGAGTGACGCTGTAGGCTATGCCCTAGATTCTCATGATCAATTAGCCCTACCAAGAAGGTAAGTTACGTAATGTTAACTCAGGAGTACATGTACGTGGCAGATGTGCATGACAGGTGTACATGCAGATTGTAGGCCTAGGCGTAGGCTGATGCAATGCTATTGACAATGGCCACTTGCCTGCCATGCCCATAATGCCTGCACGGCTGCTCTGGGCTGATGCTGTTGATTTTGGTCAAACAATTCCCCTTGAAAGCTTAATACATTTCCTCAACAATCTTTCTGTTCGTTTGCAGACATTCGCACATCACATGAGACACGTTGCTGTTGGATGCATTGTAGGCCCTAGATTCTCATCATCACTTAGCCCTACCAAGAAGGTAAGTTTCATAATGTTAACTCAGGAGTAGGTGGCACACAAGTCGATGACGATGTGCATGACAGGCGTACATGCAGTTAAATATGTATTGTAGGCCTACGCTGATGCAAATGGCTTCTCTGAGGTGCCAGCTGATAAGTGATGCTGTTCATTTTGGTCAAATAATTTCCCTTGAAGGCTTCAATAAATTTGCTCAACAATGTTTCTGTTTTGTTTTTCCAGACACTCACACATCACATGAGACACGTTGCTGTTGAATACGCTGTAGGCCCCAGAACTTCCACTAATAGTAATACTTGTACTCGTATATTTTCTTAGCAATAAACACTGTCAACATTACATTATCAGTTCTCTTCCCTTTGTCTTTTTCCAGTTCGTTTAGTTTCCAACCATGAGGACAAAGAAACAAAGTCTTGAACAAAAGCGGAGGCTAGCACGAGATCGAATGAAAGAAAAAAGACAATCTGAACGTACAGAAGCTCGATGGGAAACTATACTTAAAACTACTAAACCTGAATCCCTTCTTGGCCAGTATTTCAGTGATCAAAACAAAAGACAATCACAGTCCAATTCATCATGTCCAATCGCAGCACCAACGTCCCTCTCGGTCCCATCTCAATCTGTTTCCCCACCAAGCAGAGCAGCAATATCATATGGACATACAAACAACTCCAACCTAGACAAGTATATGCTGCCTGCACCTCAATGTGCCATAGCCTCGTTAGTACCAGTTGTCAACTCTAGAAAACGTAACCATGATGACTCGCCTACATGTACTTCCTTACCTGCCCCGCCAAAACGCCGTCGGACCCCAGAGTATAAACTTCAAGCAGCAGCAACCAAGCGAAAAAAACGATCTTCACAAACACCAGAGGAACACAGTGCAGTTAACGCAAAAGATAAAGTTCGCAAACAAGGATACAGAGATAAATCCAAAGCACGACGTCAACTCATACAACAACTGCCTGCAGTTCAACCTGAAAACTCCAACCTAGACAACTATATGCTGCCTGCACCTCATTGTGCCATAGCCTCGTTAGTACCAGTTGTCAACTCTAGAAAACGTAACCATGATGACTCGCCTACATGTACTTCCTTACCTGCCCCGCCAAAACGCCTTCGTACCCCAGAGTATAAACTTCAAGCAGCAGCAACCAAGCGAAAGAAACGATCTTCACAAACACCAGAGGAACACAGTGCAGTTAAGGCAAAAGATAAAGTTCGCAAACAAGGATACAGAGATAAATCCAAAGCACGACGTCAACTCATACAACAACTGCCTGCAGTTCAACCTGAAAACCCACCATATTTAACTCCAGCAATAAAAAGGGACTTAGCAAACTATAAATTGTCAATAACAGAAGGTCCAACATATGTATGTACCTGCTGCAGCCGCATGCTTTTTAGAAGTTCCGTTGTGCATGTTTCTGTTGACAAGTATAAAAAAGCATCTGCTGATCTGATCAAGAAGTGCATTCGTGGAACGTGCAGTGAAGGAGCAGAATGGATATGTAAAACTTGCCACAGACACTTACTGTTAGCAAAGTTGCCACCACAGGCACTTGAAAATGGATTACTATTGCCTCCCATACCATTCGTTTTGAAACGTCTCTGTGATGTTGAAATGCAACTCATCAGCAAAATCATAACTTTTATGAAAATTGTATCAAAGCCGAGGGGTGCACAACATGGTATCCATGGACAGGTTGTGCTTGTGCCTGCAGATCTCAACAAGATAGCAAATGTTCTTCCAAGATGCACTGCAGATTGTCAAATAATACCATTGACACTGAAAAGGCGACTGACAGACAAAGGCCACGTCATTAAACAATACATACGTCCACAATATATCAATGAGGCATTTGCATTGCTACAGAAGACAAACCCCCACTACCGCAATATTGTCTTCAACGAACATTGGCTTACACAGAGTGTTCCAACTGAAAATAGTTTTCTCATCCAAGACGAGCCCTCTTCACATGTTGATATTTTGAATGGGAATCTCAATTCAGAAAGTGTTCAGCCCACGTCTGCTGAAGAGAATTTCAATACAAAAGACACAGACACCACTGATGTGCAAGACAGTGAAGATGAAGTAGACAGCGACAATCCCCCTGAAGTCCGCCAATTTTTGAACAGAAAACAACAATTGAATTCCAGTACCTGTTTCACAGCAAATGACCCACCAAGCATCAAGAGCCATAACATCATCAACATAGCACCAGGTGAAGGCCAACGCCCAACATCCATTTCCCAAGAGCCACATTGGGAGGCCATGGCCTTTCCTTCACTATTTCCAGATGCTACTGGCACTTTCAACTCGGAGCATCCAGTAAGACTGACATTACAAAAATATTTGAATGCCAGATTACTTTCCAGTGACACACGTTTCGCTGAAAGCACTCAGTACGTCTTCCAAGCCCTGCATTGGACTGAAACGGAACATATCCACAGCTCCATTTCCATTGTACAGCGCCAACGATACCAACAAGACATAAAAGCTGGCCAACTGAAAGACCCATCAACTTTCACCCGTCTTCTCTCCAACGACCACTTGTACACAACATTCAAAACAATTAGAGGCACCCCACAATACTGGAACAATATGCAGCTTGATATGTTGGCAAAACTCAGACAACTGGGACCGTACACCTTCTTTCTTACAGCCTCAGCAGCTGAATTCCATTGGACTGAAATAATACAAGTGGTGGCCCGCCAATATGGCAAACACTTCACTGATGAGGAAGTCAACAATATGGATTGGGAAACAAAACGTTCCTGGCTGCAGAGAAATCCAGTCACAGCTGCTAGACAAATAGACTACATTTTCCAGCAGCTATGGGATAAAGTTATCCTCAGTGGAAGCCATCCTATTGGACAAGTGTTAAACTATGACCGTCGCAAAGAGATGCAAGGTAGAGGTACAGAGCATTTCCATGCTGCTCTACATATTAAAGATGCTCCTCAGATAGACCGAGATTCAGATGAACAGGTTGTTGCCTTCATCGACAAATATATTTCCTGTGCCATTCCATCACAAGACTCTGATCCAGACCTTCATCGTCTTGTCAAGTCACGTCAGACACATCACCATACTAGAACCTGCAAGAAAAAGAAATGCGTCGCTTGTCGTTTTGGGTACCCAAGACCACCTTCCAAAAAGACTATTATTTCTCGGCCGCCAGCTGATGAACTAGCACAGGAAAACAAAGCAAAGGCAGCTAATATATTAAAAGCAGTTTTGGAGGCATTAACCAAAATGAACATGGACCAACCCTTAACTTTGTCAGCCCTTTTGCAAGAAGCCGGTGTCACAGAAGATGATTACCATTGGTCACTGAGCATGTCTCAAAGTCGAATCAAAGTTATCATGAAGAGAACAACAGCTGAAATTAATGTCAACAACTACAACCCAATCCTACTGAGAGCGATACAAGCCAATATGGACATTCAGTATATAACCAACATTTGGGCCTGCATTGCATATTTAACATCTTACATGTGCAAGCCAGAACGTACAATGAGCGAACTCATGCGGAAAGCCAGCAAAGAAGCTACTGAATCAGATATTCGAGGAAAGCTAAAGAAGATCGGACAAGTCTTTGTAAATTCTCGTGAAGTCTCTGAGCATGAAGCTATTGCTCGATTGTTGTCCATTCCACTCCGCCGCTCCAACAGAGCAGTGCACTTCATTCCAACGGCCACTCCAGAAAACAGGACTAGAATTCTCAAATCTCCATCTGTACTCTCAACAATGAAAGATGATGATCAGAATATCTATGTTCCAAACATAATTGACAAGTACGCTGCACGGCCAAAAGAACTAGAAAACGTGTGCTATGCAGACTTCGCGACCAATTATACAACATGCAACAGAGCCGCGAACAATGCTGCAGATGATGACAGTGAAGACGAAGAAGCTGTCGACGAACCACAAACAGCCCCGACATCCAAGATCAAACTGCTCAACAACCTTGGTTACATGAAGAAACGCAAACAACCATGTTTCCTAAGGTACCATTACATTTCAAAGGAAAAGGATGAGGAAATGTACTTCCACCGATTTCTCATTTTATATCTACCGTGGAGACAGGAATCGGAACTCCTTGCCCAAGACAACACCTACTCGTCCAAATACATCGAAGTCAAAGAACAGATAGCTCACAACATTTCCATTTATGAACCTCACCACCAGTCTGTTGAAGATATTCTGGAAGAGTTTGATCCAACTGAAAATGTTCCAGACATATGGGATCAGATGGCTGCTCAGATGGAACAAGAACGTCTTGAAAATGACAATGTCACAACTGACGCCAGATTCTCATTCATTGACCCATCTACTGCCGAATTCTCCTCAGACACTAACGAAAGATGTTCAACTGCGAAGAAATCCTTCACGCTAAATGTTCAAAATCACTACATCCCAGACAATCAGTTCGCAATCCTGACATCATCCCTAAACCACAAACAACGACAGCTGTTTGACTTCATCTTTCAGTGGGCAACTGAAATGAGACTCTCATCCACCACGAACACACTTTCACAGCCAAGTCCCTTCTATGTCTTCCTTAGCGGTGGAGGTGGAGTTGGAAAGAGCCATACGATAAATGCTGTCTACCAAGGTGCCATTAGAGCACTCAAATCACCAAACCAAGATCCCACCAAACCTACAGTGTTACTAACAGCCTCTACTGGAAAAGCAGCAGCTAATATAGGAGGTACAACCTTGCATTCGGCATTTGCTCTTCCAGTACGTGAAAAAGGGAAGAATTTCACCTACCACAAGCCATCCGCTGAAAAGCTGAACTCATTAAGAATGTTGTATATCAATCTCAAGTTACTCATAATGGATGAAGTCTCGATGTTTGGTGGTGCATCATTGACACACCTATCCCTAGCTCTGCAGAACATTCTTCAGGAACATCAAAAACCATTTGGAGGCATCTCAGTACTGGCAGTTGGAGATCTTCTACAACTGAATCCAGTTGGTGATCGTGCCATCTTTGAACCCAGCCCATCTGGATATGAAGCACTCCAAACTTCCCTATGGGACAACTTCTCACTCCATGAACTAACCGAGATAGTAAGACAGAAAGGCGATCCTATCTTTGCGCAGATCCTTTCCAGAATACGTACTGGACAAGTAACATCTACAGATGTTAAGATCCTGCAACAAGTCCAGAATTCACCACCACAGGGCACACAGGATCCAATTCACCTCTATCTCACAAATGCTCAAGTTCAGGAACATAACAAAGCAAAATTTGATAGAATATCGGAATTCAAAATCTCTGTCCAAGCTCAAGATAGCAAGAAGGATTTGTTCACACAGTCAGTGCCCATCACCATCATGTCACCAAACATGTACGAGACAGGTAATCTGCCAACAGAGCTTACAATTGCTAAGAATGCCCGAGTCATTCTTACAAAAAACATTGATATCAGTGACAACTTAGTGAATGGTGCTACCGGTGTAATAGTGGATTTGAACATTCCAAAAACAAAACCACTAGATGGAGTCATATACGTCAAATTCGATGAACTGCACATCGGTAAGGAAGCAAAAAGAACATCAAAGATCAAAGATACTGTTCCAATTCAGGCAATCACCACAAAGTTTAATCTAACTGGCACAGCCCCAGTCCCTGTGGAAAGGAAACAGTTCCCTCTATCACTTGCATATGCCCTGACAGTTCACAAATCACAAGGAAGCACTTACAAATATATGATAGGCGACCTTGACTCCAAATCAAAATCAGGAATACCACAAGGTCTGGTCTACACTATGCTGAGTAGAGTTACATCCAGAGATGGATTATTCCTGAGAAACTTCAGTGAGGAAAAAATCAAAGTGAACAAGAAAGCTCTAGCTGAAATGGACAGAATGAAAGCAAAGTGCACTTTCCTCTGGTTCCATCCACTAAGTTTATGCCAAGGACATGACACAACCATCCTCGCTCATCTCAACATCAGAAATCTCCGAACAAACTTCCAAAACCTAAAAGCAGAAATGGAAATGCGCTCCCTCCCTGTGGTTTGCCTTACGGAAACACACATCACAGACAACCATAGCCAGCTCGCCCTTTCCATTCCAAACTACAATGCATTCCATGTCACCACAGTTCACGGGATTTCACTCTACATCAGACAGGAGCAACCATGTCAACAGCTAAACCACCTTCCTGATGAAGGACTTGAAATTGCGGCATTTCAACTGGACCTACCAAGACCAACTCTACTTCTCATTGTCTACAAACCACCAACAGCCCCAATTGAAACCTTCCTGATGGCGCTAGAACAGTACATCATATCACTACCAAAAGGCTCCAAGACATACGTACTTGGTGACTTCAATATGGACCAGTATCAGACAGCAAACCTCCTGCTCCCACGCCTAATGAGTAACTATGGCTTCCACCAACTAATTGAACAACCAACCCACTCATTCGGAGGAATCCTCGATCTACTCTTCACTCAACAGCCAAGTGATACATGTGGACAATTCCCTGTACCATACAGTGACCACCACCTCACGTGGTTATGCTCCGCATAAGCATTTCATCAACGTCAGTGCTCCCAGGTAACCTTCAGGCCACCCCCTTCCAAGCCCCTCAGCGGGGGACACAGCTTCTCTGATGCCTTGTTCATCTTATGCCAATACAGCGTTTCCCCCTACAGCCATTTTGCCTTCTCACCCTTTCACCTACGCTCACTTCCGTCAGACAGATTTCTCACTGGGATTGATGTGAAGATAGACAGATTCTTAACAAGAATGAGTGTGAGTGTGGCTTAGGAGTGTTAAATTCTTTTCACGGAAGGATGCGACTGCATGATCAATTCTGTACAAGGATGGATATGACAAAGTGATCAATTCTTCATGAGGATGGAAGCGACATGTGTATTTCCATTTCAGCTACACCCCCATTTCTCCCCACTGATTTTGCATACATCTGCTTTGCCTTTTCACCTTTCTTGCCAATTCATTAACACAGCATTTCCCTTACATCCATTTTGCCTTCTACAAGGACAACTGTAATTACTTTCACAGATGGATGCGACTGTGTGATCAATTCTCTACAAGGATGGATACGATGGAGTGATGGATGCAACAGGTTTATCTACATTTTGCCTATCACAAATTTGCTCGCAGTCATTTTGCTTATTCACCATTTGACCAATTTATTGTAGGCCTACTACAGTGTTTCCACTTGGCATCCATTTTGATTATTTGCCATTCCACCACATAGGCCTACACTCATTTCTTTCAGACCAATTCCACATTCGAATGGATGTGAAGATTGACCAATTCTTTTCAAGGACAACTTGGACAACTATGTTGTGCCTTTGTGTTAAATTCATTGCAAGGATGGATGTGACTGTGTGACCAATTCGTTACAAGGATGGATGCGACTGTGTAATCAATTCGTTACAAGGATGGATGTGACAAGTGTCTCCCCATTTCGCCTACACTCTTTTTGCGCCATTTCGCCTACAGCCATTTCGCCTACAAAAAAATGTCATTTCGCCTACAGCCATTTCGCCTACAACCATTTTGCCTACAGCCATTTCGCCTATTCGCCATTTCGCCTATTTCCCATTTCGCCTACCCGCCATTTCACCTACTAGCCATTTCGCCTAATAGCCATTTCGCCTAATAGCCATATCGCCTACTAGCCATTTCGCCTACTTTCAATGACTTTCACTGACTTTCACTGCCAGCTGTTTTGTTTGAACTGGAAGGAAAACTTTGTGGCAAAAGCAGGATTTCCAGATTGATATTGTATTGATGGAGGTAGCTTGAAGTGAATTTTGGAGGGCCATTAAAAAAAACACAAATGTTTTTTCTAGGTACATGTAAATGATCTTTATTTCCACCCACATCAGAAAATTACATGCGTACTAGTCACATACATGTAGGGCCGATTTCACAAAGGGTGTTTAAAACTTAGACGCCTGTAACTTCACTAAATGCACGCACTTTCACCTTGCATTTGACAAAGTTACATCACACGCGTCTGAGTCTTAAATACCCTTTGTGAGGCCCTTAGACACTTTAGAGTCCTTGACAGGCTGCTTGCTTAATTACACTGTTTGGTATTGATTCTGTTTTTGTACACAGGTACATGTACTTAATTACTGTACTCCATAATCCGGTAAACAAATTAACCAATATCAATCTGGAAATCCTGCTTTTGCCACAAAGTTTTCCTTCCAGTTCAAACAAAACAGCTGGCAGTGAAAATCATTGAAGTAGGCGAAATGGCTTGTAGGCGAAATAGCTAGTAGGCGAAATGGCGAGTAGGCGAATTGGTTAGTAGGCGAAATGGCTAGTAGGCGAAATGCCAAATAGGCAAAATGGCTGTAGGCGAAATGGTTGTAGGCAAAATGGCAGTAGGCGAAATGATGGTAGGCGAAATGGCTGTAGGCGAAATGGTTGTAGGCAAAATGGCGAGACACCTTCGTTCAGTGATTTAGCAGTTAGTACCGCCAAATACCGCGGCTGACACGTCGTGGCGCTGTTCATACCTTTGCGGGTCGACTGAATAGGCCTATACATCCATTTTGATTATTTGCCATTGCACATCCATTCATTTCTTTCAGACCGATTCCTCACTCGGATGGATGTGAAGATTGACCAATTTTTGTTTTCAAGGACAACTTGGACAATTGCGTTGTGCCTTTGTGTTAAATTCATTGGAAGGATGGATGTGACTGTGTAATCAATTCGTTGAAAGGATGGATGCGAATGTGAGATCAATTCATTGCAAGGATGGATGCGACCATGTGATCAATTCATTACAAGGATGGATGTGACAAGTGTCTCCCATTTCGCCTACACCTATTCGCCTATGCAATTTGCCTCAGACGATTTCCCTTAGCTATCCAGGATTTCGCCAATTCATCGTATGCCTATTCCCCACACAGCCACTTACCCTACTCATCATTTCACCTGCACCCATTTCTGTCTGACTGATTCCTCATCGGGATTGATGTGAAGATTGTCCAATTCTTTACAAGGACAGTTGTGACTTTTTGTCAAATTCTTCACAAGGATGGATACAACTGAGGATCGTTTCTTTACAAGGATGGATGGGACAAGTGCATCATTGTTTCCCCTGCGCATGTTTCGTCTACACCCATTTGTCCTACACCAACTTTACCTACTGACCATTTCGCCAATTCATCCTATGCCAACGCAGCGTTCCCCCAACATACATTTTGCCTTCTCACCCTTTCCCCTACACCCACTTCTACCAGATCGATTTCTTACTGGGATTGATGTGAAGAGATTCTACAAAGATGAAAGTGTGTGCGGCTTAATTCTTTTCGTGGAAGGATGTGTCTGTGTGATCAATTCTTTACAAGGATGGATATGACCAAGTGATGAATTCTTTGTGCAGATGGATATGACAAAGTGATCAATTCTTTGTGAGGATGGACCTGACATGTGTATTTCCATTTCAGCCACACCCCCTTTCTTCCACACTGACTTTATCTACTATCTTCTTCGCCTTTTCACTTTTTTGGTCAATTTATTGTATGCCAACAATCCCAGGGAGAAATCCAATCAAACAGAAGTGGGTGTAGGTGAAATGGTTAGAAGATGGACCAATACTTTACAAGGACATGGTGTGTTAGTGCCAAATATCTTTTACAGATGGATGCGACTGTGTGGTCAATTCTCTAGAAGGATGGATATGATGGAGTGATGGATGCAACAGGTTTATCCCCATTTTGCCCATCACAAATTTGCTCGCAGTCACTTTTGCTGATTCACCATTTCACCAATTCATCGTATGCCTACTTAGCATTTCCCCTAGGCCTAGGCCTACATCCATTTTGATTATTTGCTGTTGCACAATCCCTTTCTTCCACACTGATTTTATCTAATCTTTTTTGCATTTTCACCTTTTTTGCTAATTTATTGTATGCCAAGTGACTGTTTCCCCTTAGGTCCATTTGCCGTCTAACCATTTCACCGACCCAGTTCTATTCTGTCTGACTGGATTTCTCCCTGGGATTGATGAGAAGATGGACCAATTCTTTACAAGGACAAGGAAACCTGTGTCTTTGTGCTAAATTCCTTTCACGGATGGATGCGACTGTGTGATCAATTCTCTACAAAAATGGATATAATGGAGCAATGGATGCAACAGGTTTATCCCCATTTTGCCTGACACATACATGTATTTGCTTGCAGTCACTTTTGCTTATTTACCATTTCACCAATTAATCGTAGGCCTACTTAGCGTTTCCCCTAGGCCTATACATCCATTTTGATTATTTGCCGTTGCTCACTACCTTTCTTCCACACTGATTTTGTCTCCTATCTTTTTTGCCTTTTCACCTTTTTTGCCAATTTATTGTATGCCAAGGGAGTGTTTCCCTTACATCCATTTGCCTTCTAACCATTTCACCGACCCAATTCTATTCTGTCTGGCTGGATTCTCCCTGGGATTGATGAGAAGATGGACCAGTTCTTTACAAGGACAAGGAAACCGGTGTCTTTGTGCTAAATTCCTTTCATGGATGGATGCAACTGTCATGACTGTGTGATCAATTCTTCCATCCTTCCCTCAAAAATTTTCTAGGGTAATCTAGGCTGAGCGTGTCTGGATGCAAGTCTGTACCAACTCCCATGGAGCCTAGTGTAGATAGCAGGACTGATGGTGAGCAACAATGCAACCTCAGGTCATTACCACTTCATCAGTATCATTGCCGCTAAAGGCTATTTGTGACCCGGCACGGCAGCAAAATGAGTCGCATGTCGCTCTTAGCTTGGCAGGATGAGACCAAGTGTTTGTCAGTTTCAATATTGTCTGCCTATTGTGAAATCTGAACCAATCTTTTTCTTCCATTCTCTCCTGGTGTCAACTTCGGGCCGTATTTTAGAACGTTCCTTAACATGAAGGTCCACCTTAAATCTATTGTTCTCGATGGCTTTACAATAGATTTAAGGTGGACCTTAATGTTAAGGAACGTTCTAAAATACGACCCTTAGTTTTGTTGAGGCTGACCTTCTGAGCGACATGACATGCGGGCCTTTTCGCCAGAGCGGGTCACATTTGTCAAAGTTTGTGGGACAGAGCCATTAGGCCTACTTTTACTCTGTCAGGTCTAAAGCATTTTCTCTGGTCTCAATGCGATCAATATCAAACACTGTCAGTCAGAGAGCAACTGAGACAGACTGGGCATCAACACTTAACTGTAGGCGTTCAGTTCAGAAACTAACTTTTTTTGTCTTTCAGGATCCTTGGGTCAAGAAACAGATGCCTCTCACTCACAACTTTATTGGTTACGATAACTGTATCATTCAACTGAGATGGTCTGCTCTTGGGAGCCTCCAACACTGTTTGAGAGAAGTAGCAAATCCTGGATTATGAAAGGTTTTCAAAGGTGAGGAAAACCAGCGTTTTGTAGTGAGGGAAACCGATTTCATACCAGGTCGGCTACATGTATCTGCCAGTGTAGGCTTTCCCGAGTGAATTCACTTATGGGGGTCATTTAGCAATATGCAGGCAGTGGTCAATTGATGCAAACTTGTATCTTGCCAAGATACGTTTAAATGAAGATGCATCAAATAGACACTTCCTACAATCTTTGGACTCTACCTACTTGTCTCAAATCTCTCCTTGAGAGTTCCCAAGAAATTTTTCTTGGGTGCGCATGGAATAACCTTTGCGAAGCTGTCTCAGTGGATTCCCAGTAAGCTAGCTCGCTGTGTGCTGACTTCATGGACTTTTCCATTCCAGTTTCCTAGAGGATCAACTTGTCACTAGGAGCGGTGTTAAAATCAAGTTCTTACGTTCGTTGACAAAATGTGGGCATAGTACAGGCACGATGAGGTGTCCCAACTTCGGAAGAGAGAGCTGTCCTTTTATTAAGGTACATTATGTCTTCTTTTTGCTTTGTCATTTTACCAGTATGAAGCCAAGCGTACATCGGCCTTGCCACAGGAAGCAACTGAATGCAACAGTTGCTATTGATGTAGGCCTACATGTCCCCTGCACATTGGTTAAGACAGGTCATTGCAGCAACAAGTGGCACAATCTAGTCTTCAGTCTGGAGCGCTCACGTTGGACAGGCAATGGTACTGAATGCTACACAGAAATTGTCAATGTCTTCCGATCCGACCACTCGGGAGTCATTTTGTAGGTCACATTGCCAGTAGTTGCTTCCAGTCGCAAGGCCGATGTACGCTCGGCTTAAGTCCACTGGCATAGACCCGGTGTACGCCTGTCCAGGCCCGTCGGAACAGGGGGGCTTTAGCCCCCCCACATTTCAGCCCGACCACTGAGGCGCCTCAGACCATCTGGCGCATAACAACCGCCATATTCATATAACGCGGGCTCACAGCGAGACTACTGTTCAGTGATTTGAACAAATCCCACCTGAGAGACCAACTTGTCACTCTCTCCTCCAACTTCCCGGCATCTCTGCGCACTGGTGTTGTCAGTGGAAAGTTGGCCGTTGACTTCGTCAAAGGTCTAGGTCGTCACAAACGGATTATGTTGGTGGAAGTCATGAAAGTTGTTGAACTTATTTTGGTGATGCCGGCAACAAACGCTACCAGTGAACACTTTTTCAGCACCTTGTTTTGCAAATTCAGGAAAGGTGACCTTGTCGAATTACCAGCTGATGACGTGACTCTATGATGAAAATTTTCGAAGTTTTTAATACTCCATGAATCTTTGATTACATGAAAACATTCATAATTGCGCTCAATTTTACCTTTATCATCGCCGAAGTTCAGTGGCACATTTCACTGTTGGCCAGTAGGCCCTAATGTGAACGGATCGTCAGCGGTTACAGTGATTAAAATCATCTGTCGCATTCCTCACTTTCTGTAAAGTCGAAGTGAGGTTGCGAAAACATCTATATCTATGTCTAACCAGGCTTAAATTCCACGAAATTCATGCTCCCAGAAGCCTCTGAAATTGCGGGAAATCGCGTCTCACTGCTTCTAATTTTCTAATTTTCTGGGGGAGGCCCCCTCTGAAATATCAAACACTGTAAGTCAGAGAGAAACTGAGATAGATTGGGCATCAACATCGTAGGCCTTCAGTTCAGAAACTAACTTTCTTTGTCTTTCAGGATCCTTGGGTCAAGAAAGAGATGCCTCTCAGCTCACGACGACTTTGTTGGTTGCGGTTGCTGTATCATTCAGCTGAGATGGTCTTCTTCCTGGGACCTCCAACACTGTTTGAGAAGTAGCAAATCCTGGATTATGAAAGGATTTCAAAGATGAGGAAAACCAGCGTTTTGTAGGGAGGAAACAGATTTCATACCAGGTACACGTGTCTGCCAGTGTAGGTTTTCCCAGAGTGAATGCACTTACGGGGGTCGTTTGTCAATAGCAAGGTTTACCACCTTTCCAACTCCGGCTTCAACTACCAGAATGAATTGCAGTTCGCTGTAGACATCCTTGATAAAAAAGATTTGATAGATGTTTGCAAATCGTAACTTTGTGGTAGAATAATTTTGACTTGTAATCGGAAGTGCACATAAATTGCAAAATAGTCATGCTTCAAGTCGTAACGACTAGGAATACGACTTCAATGTTCATTACTTATCCGCACTTCCGATTTATAAGGGCAAATTTTTCTGCTGTAAATTTATGGTGTTTGATGAATTGAAAATGTCTATCAAATTGTTTTTATCAAGGATGTCCATAGTGGACTGCTATTCATTCTTGAATTCATACTTGAAGTCAGAGTCAGAAAGGTGCTAAACCTCACTAATATGCAGGCAGTGGTCCAGTGATGCAAACATGTTATCTCGCCAAGATACGTATAAATGAAGATGCATCAAATAGACATGTCTTACAAAATCTTTGGACTCTATCAACTTGTCTCAAACCTCTCTTACTTGACTTCGCAAAAAACCTTTCTTCGGTGCACATGGAATAATCTTTGTGAAGCTGTCTCAGTGGATTCCCAGTAAGCTAGCACTCTGTATTCTGACTTCGATGGACTTTTCCATTCCAGTTTTCCAGAGGATCAGTTCGTCAGTAGCGATGTTAAAATCAAGTTTTTACGTTGACAAACCGTGGACATCAGTACAGACACGGTGAACCCGATAAGTGTCCAACTTCAGAAGAGAGAGGTGTCCTTTTTTTGAGGTATGTCTTCTTTTTGCTTTGTCATTTCACCAGTTGTATAAATCCACTGACATAGACCCCCAGAGTAGGCCTGTCTATCTGAACCATGGAATGGATGGTGGCCCAGTGCAAGGACAGATATTGGCCAATGTAAGGATANGATGTGGAACATCATGTGATCCTCAACGCTGAGGCAGTGCTACAGCAATCTTTTTCCGTATTTTTCTGTACAATTTATGAAATAAAATTCTTCTGGGGGGGTTGTTCAGTATCTACAGTGACAGATTCCGGCACGAAGTGAAATTTCACTGTGCAAGATGGAAACTTGGATAATGAACAAGCAATGACAACTTATGTCCAGTAGTTGACGCCACTAGACCACCATATCACCAGTTAAGCTGGTGTGGTAGTGAAAACAGTATTGACAGAGTACCTGCAGGCAAATAACAGCACTAGGACCTGAATAACACTTGTGTCCATATTGCATATGCACTCCATTGTTGTGGGAATATTCTGCATGTGCAACAATACCTACTATTACACCATGGGTATTCTGCAATGCCAGCACATTAGTACTACCCGGTACACTTGTTGCAGCAACATCAACTAGAACAGCATTGTAGGGATATTTGCAATGCAGGACTGTTACTTTTGGCATGGGACATTCTCCACCGGCAACACCCACAACTATTACACGTTTGTTGGAGGATATTAGCCATGCACAACATCCAGTAGGGTTACACCATTTTTGCCAGGACATTGTGCAAGCACGTAGCCACTATTACACCACCATTATTAATGATTAATTTATGAAGTCATGGGTGTTCGTATCTCATGATACTTATTGTGAACACCATTTTCAGAGTTACTCTATATTATCTACTTGCCCTTTGTAGGCCAATAAAAGAATTTCTGGTCTTGGTGCACTTATCTGTTACATGCACTCAAGTTTGGTGACAACTATCAGGAGGTGTGGTGGATATATCGCTGACCTTATTCAAGGAGATTTGTAACTTTACGAGTCCACAAACTAGTGTTCATTTGAAAGCACCCAATTTTGCTCTATCAGATGGACAAAGGATTTCCGTACTCCTAAAGTTACAAAGTTTTTGTTGAACAAGGCCTCCAGATACTTCCGGTTTTAGACAGCGAAGAGGAGTCACTGCAGACCATGGCTGTGAACCATGTCTGCGATGAGGAATACAATATCTTTTATTCATTAATATTATACATAGGTCAAGTGACCAATAGGAACATTCACAAAGAAAGTTCCCTGCCTGGCCGAACCAGCTGACTATTTACGGCAATTCAGGCAGTTACAATCTTTCACAACCACAGCAAATCCTATGAACAAGTTTCCACTTGCTTGTTTAATAGCAGGGGTTCTGCTGGAATTTATTTTGTAGCCAAATCTGTAATTTTTTTAATTATTTTGAAGCTTTTTACAACGATTAATTGTAATTCCTTTGGGAAATCTGTAGGCAATTAGTTATTTCCTTAGCCACTGAATGAAAATATTAGCAAATGGCTACAATGGCTACTGCCAGCAGAAACCCTGAATAGCAATCTTAACCAATAGGTGGCATTCTAATGTATCCAAACATGGGCCAACATCTACTTCTTTGTGTACTAACTTGGTCTCCCAGGTGGGTAAATGACTTTTTAAGGCACCTATCCACAGGACAGTTTTCTTGTGCAAGTTTGCTCTCTTTGGGCAACTCTATGAGCAGTTGTTTTTGTCATTAGTGTAGGCCTAAGCCGTAAGAAAACAAACAGTGGTGAACTACACATTATTGTGAGCAAACTTCTGCAAAAAAACTCCCATAGCAAGGCCTAGGGCCTAGATAGTGTAGTGGTGCCTTGATGTCCATTCCACATTCATATCAAAATTTCTGAAGTGGTGAGGGCTATCATGTACATGAATGAATAAAACCCATCGAACAGAGTTGGTATATTCAGAAACTTTGGAAAAATTGTGACCATGTGGAACAGACATTACAACAGAAGTACTCAGTATTTCACATAGGCTAGGCCTAGGTACAATGGCACGAACATTTGTGTGGCGGTCTAGGAAAACCCGTCAGATGTCGCGTTTGAGGAAAGTGTTAATGGCCTTCGTGAACCCGCACATTTCAATAGCCGAAACGTACTACGTAACAGGTGAACAATAGCAGTTCAATGCACAGGCAATCCTTGTTGATCACTCGGCGACTTCCGATGGGTTATCCCAGACCGTCACACATTTGTTCATTGCGAAGTTTCCGTTTTCCGTACTCGGAAAATCCCCCATTTTCGATTTGGCTGACTTTGGCCGGGTTTTCTCAAAGACGGGCTCACATTTGTTGCCAAATCAGCGATACAGGTACCGGTACATGGTATTGATACAATTTTAAATTCATGTAACCCCTTCACACTTATTTTCTACAGATCATTTTCTGACATCCCGATCAAATAGCCACCATGTTGTCATGACGTCATGCGGACATGCTGGTTCCTGGATTAGCAAAACAACATTCCTCAATGTCAGCGTTTTGTCAACCAGCATGCACCCATGCATCAAAAAACAGAATGCTGACCATTTTACAGCACTTACAAACATTTTAGTTAGTAGTAACACACCCCCAAGTCGACTGATATACTTCAGAGAAGTGATTTTTCTTCAGGGGTGTATAATTACCAGGCTATGTGCACCTTGGATGTCTGAAACACGCCCATCACCACGGCAATAATACCTGAAACCCCTGTCACCAACACATTCAAGGATCTTCAACAAAGAATACAGAAATCTACCACTCAGAAGAGTTGGACAATGGATGTGGTACCGGTAAGTCTGACAAAAACAGTAGTGAGGTTTCGCAAGCGCCCGGTTAGGCCATACGACAACGTTTATCTATTGTTTGGGTATACCCACAAAATAGATAAACGTCGTCATAGGGCCTAAGCAGGTGCTTGCAAAACCTCACTAATGTAGGGCCTATCTCTTTTTTAGGCCACATTTACATATACATGTACACATAAATGAGCACTTCTCATTCTCAAGCCTCATTTTCCATTGAAAATCAAAATGAGAAACTGAGCACCCATGTCATCAGTTAAAGCCCCACTGTATTGAATTTTACGATATTTTCAAAATGTTAGGATAATGCAAACAGAGGTTTCATAGCCTCGTGAAGGTCCCCAAAATGCTTGCCTGATACGTACTTAGAATCAAGGCCTAGTTTTCAGCACAAATTGAAACAAACAGCAGGGAGAGCTCTAATGTATTCAGACAGAGCGTAGTACATTTTACACTACGCTGATGTCGAGAATCGCGGCGATGATTCGCATTTTTCAAATTGAATACAGTGGGGCTTTAATGGAAAATGTTGGGGTGTCACAATGAAGGAAACATCGATATCTGCCACCAATGAGTCAGTGGGTTCAATCCCCAGTCATTCCAGTAATTTTATGCAGTGGAGAGGACAATTCTCATCGGTACTTTCTCATAGGAATAAAGATACACCACTAACCATTCACTGTTTGATATTATTCATTCTGGTTCCGTTCGAAAAGGTACCGAACGTGACAGGGTCAGATGAGGTACAACATGCTAAGAAGTTCTCGCACTGAAATGATTAAAATTGTGTTTGTTGCATTTTTTCTGCAATACCCTGTAGTACAAGATCATAGTACAACATGAAGTGCCAATGAGTTTGGCATGTATAAACCCTTGTTAAATTATATCATCAACGAAACATGCCACCTTAAGAGACAGATACATAACGGACACCACACAATAGTTTTTTGACTGACACACACATAACGGACACCACACAATACTTATTTGACGAATATGCTACGCCTCCTGTCCTACCTAGGCCTACTGGAGGCGGGCATCTTTGAAACTCAGAGAGGAAGTTGGGGAGGGGAATTTTTCCCTTATTATTTTCTCTGCCCTCTGGGAATGAATACTTATATATTTGCATATCAAATATGCAATAGAGAAAACTCAGGCCAATAACTTCTACCTCGATGGGACAGCTAATGGCTCTGATGATTATGACCAAATTTTCTGCATGCTTTCATCAAATGTGAGGACGTATTTCTGCAGCAAGTCTATGTTTTCTACGGCACTGGGGTCTTATCATGGGGTTACTTCCATGAAGATTTTCCGCAAATTCGCCCTAAACCCGGATAGGCGTGAGCAGCAGTGTAGGAGCCGACTTCGCGACATTAAGCATGAGAGTATTTTAAAAAATACTGCCATAACTTAAGAGACATAACTACCGGTGCCACATCCATAAATAGATGATGGGTTCGAATCCCAGTAACATCCATAAAGGAATACTCCATCGGTTTACTTTGCAGGGACCTGCCCGGTAGTGAGCATTGAAGACACATGGATCTGTCTTATTAAACACAGTTCCACGATTCCTGGTCCCAGCCCCACTGCCACTCACCTGGTTTCAACACATGGGGCAATATACATAAAGCTAGAAAATGCTTTACTCAAATGTTGTATGTACATTTTTGGTAGGTATGTACAAATCTGAAGTAAAGATTTAATAGGCTTTACGCATACGGTCCCTTGGTCATGATAAATATAATGCGTACAACATTATATTAGGGGAGTCTGAATGATGACTGAGTACATTGCATGTAAGGCCTACGTACATCACCACTCAGATCTCACAACAAGTTCCAATGATGCAAGCCTTTCAATTACGTTTCTAATGCACCCCAATAGGAGTGAAATTTAAGGTTGATAATTTCTTCTTGGTGTGATTTGACTCACAATTCCACACACAATGTGTATCTGATTAGTCTTCAGAGAGGAAAGGAGTTCTAAATCATTTGGACCAATATTCCAGCAGATATCACTGAGAAGCAAGATTTATCTACGTATGACTAATATTGAGTGTTTGATGTTCGGGCGGGATCACTGGATCCATATCCATCTCCGCCACTTGCCTTTCCTCTTGCCTCTACCAAGTCTACAGAAGGCAGGCCTCGCGACCCTTCGTTCGGGAGAGGGCACTATTTCCCCACTCTCCGGTAAAAACTATCCTTTTGGCACTACTAAATGAGCACTAGAGGCATAGCAGTGCCGTCTCTTTAGTGATCATTGAACTACATGTATAGGCATAAAGTGGAAAGTTACTACCGGTAATCCTGAATTTCACTTAAGTGAATTTCTCATTTGGACTGCTTAAAATAAAAGGAAACTGAAATTCATTTCATTCCAGTTCCATTCATTTTGTGTATTTCCCAGAGATAAAATTGAAAGACCTGTTACTCATCATTGCAAGCTGCCATCCTATCATGCCGAATCCACCAGGTTGCCTAGCGTCTTAGGTATCTACTCCGGCCAGAAGTGCGTCTCTGGAGCCCGCGCAGCCACGACATAGCCTTACTGACACACCTAAGTACCAGGGGGAAGAAACCTGCCCGCATTTGAACCAGCATGCCATTCATTGTGAAAAAGGGTTCTTCTTTATAGGTTTCTTTATCTTGGAAAGCTCAATCTCACTTAGCACTTGGCTGAGTTGAGCTGTCGTTTATCTGACTGATGTTGGATAGCTTTCTTTATCTTGGATTAAAGCTCAATCTCACTTCGCACTTGGCTGAGATGAGCTGGCGTTTATCTAATGTTGGATAGCTTTTAAAAGAGACTTCCTCACTGTTTCAGAAAACCAGCAATAAATATACCGGCAAGTTCATAATAAACACCGAGAACTTACAATGGGTGTGACAATTGCCACATGAAATATGTGTACCACGACCAGACTTTTTAACCCGCAAGTCATCACCTGGTTAAATTATACACAGATAGATAACCTCATCTCCAATCCACTGCTTGGCAGAACTAAATGAAATGGAACAACTCGAAATATTCCGATTCGTAAGAACGCTGAATCGGACCGGATATGACCCTTAAGAAATGTACCTTCCGATTCGTAAGAATGCCGAATCAGACTGGATATAACCCTTATGAAATGTACCTTCCGATTCGTAAGAACGCTGAATCGGACCGGATATAACCCTTATGAAATGTACCTTCCGATTCTTAAGAATGCCGAATCAGACTGGATATAACCCTTATGAAATGTACCTTCCGATTCGTAAGAACGCTGAATCGGACCGGATATAACCCTTATTAAATGTACCTACCTTTTAGACACACACATAACGAACACCACACAATAGTTATTTGACGAATATGCTACGCCTCCTGTCCTACCTATAGGCCTACTGGAGGCGGGCATCTTTGAAACTCAGAGAGGAAGGTGGGGAGGGGAATTTTTCCCCTTGATATTTTCTGTGCTCTCTGGCAACAAACACTTTTATTACTTGTATAAGAAATATGCAATAATAGAGAAAACTCAGGCCAATAACTTCTACCTCGATGGGACAGCTAATGGCTCTGATGATTATGACAAAATTTTCTGCATGCTTTCATCAAATGTGAGGACGTATTTCTGCAGCAAGTCTATGTTTTCTACGGCACTGGGGTCTTATCATGGGGTTACTTCCATGAAGATTTTCCGCAAGTTCGCCCTAAACCCGGATAGGCGTGAGCAGCAGTATAGGA
>NMRB01001565.1:151893-170555 GCA_002633025.1 Notospermus geniculatus | reverse complement strand
CGCGAGCAATGAATGAAATTGGGGAGCTATCGCGGGTCGCGATAGCTGAACGAGATTTCATTTTCAACTCTCGCGACTACATCGCTTTAAGCAGCCCTACGCTGTGTGCTACGCTGGCCTACCAGTCTTTTCAAGCCGGTGTAAAAGAAATGCAGGTCCGACCGGAACCAAAGTCCGGACCTTGGTTCCGGGCGGACCTGCATTTCACGGACCTTGGTCATTCCTTTGGAACCATTGTCCTACCCGGACGTCCGTTACTGGTTTACCAATCCTATATAAAAGGTACAGGACTCTGATTACTGGGGGACTTAGATTTCTTTTACAACAGTGACAGAAATCAAGTCCGCCGTAACCGAAGTCTTTCCCCTTTTGTATTACCGGTAAATGCACAATAGAATCTGTATAGCTCTTCAATAGGACATGCATTCAAATAGCTAAGAAACATCGGTCAGCCGGTCACTAGTGGTGTAGTGGTTCTGCGGGTTCGACTCCCTGTCGCGCAACTGTTTTTTTTTTGTTTAAAAATGTTTTTTTCTTGTCATCTTCGATCATTACACAACATTGTCTTTTGGACTTTGAGTTATGTACAGTCATGGACATTAGTTTATCTACACCTGATACTTTGAATATTTTGAAAAACTACTGGGCCAATTTAAACACGGTTTGTTGCATATGAAAGTACATCTTGTTGGTCACATTTCTGCATCAAAATTTTTGAAATTTGAAAATATCGTAATTATGTAATAGGTCATCAGAAAAAAACACTAAAAATCAAACTTCTTATTATGTAATATTTTTGTGATTTTTGTTGCAGATGTGATAGAGTGGAACTTTCTAATGATTTTGGGCTTTGTTTCATCAAAATATGTTGAGTGGTTGCTGAGATATTTGAGATTATCAAAATGTTGAGATTTTGAGATTTTCGTGTTTTGTAGGATATTGTGATGCCATTAGATAAGCTAACGTCAGAATGTGGATTTACAAAATTTTGCAACTTTTTGCCTTAACTGGGCAGAAATATAGCTTAGTTTTCAAAGTATCAAAATATTGATATTTTGAAAAACATGCTTAACTTCTAACCAGTTTCCGCTAAACGTTCCAAAACTTCATACTTCTTGGTTTTTAGGTGCGCTCTGTCTACTGATATCAAAATTTTGTGAAAATTTGAAAAATCTCAAATTATCAAAATTTTGATAATCTCAAATATCTCAGCAACCACTCAACAGATTTCGATGGAACAAAGTCCATGATCCCTAGAAAGTTCCACTCTATCACGACTGCAACAAAAATCGCAAAAAAATTACATAATAAATATGTTGATTTTTAGGATTTTTTCTGATGACCTATTACATAATTACGATATTCCCAAATTTCCAAAATTTTGATGCAGAAATATGACCAACAAGATGTACTTTCATATGGAACAAACCGTGTTAAAATTGGCCCAGTAGTATTTGAAATATTCAAAGTATCAGGCGTAGATAAACTAATGTCCATGACTGTACATCATGTACATAACTCATGTACACTCTTAGTCAATAATAAATGCCCAGCTAATTTTCCGGCATATCTCAATGAATATTTTTCATAGCCACATTTTCTTTTCATGCGCATAATCTAGGGCCACTAGGACACCTTTTAACACCATAAAACTTGAAATCATTACACAACTGTGTTTTTGGCAAAAGTGTTTGAAATTTGGCCAAAATATCGTGTTTTTTTAATACTCACTTGTTCGGGTTGAAACTGGCACTGTTTTGAAGCCAGTCTGTTTCTGGACAATACCTCTCACAGTTTCTGAGCATAAGTAGTTGGTCTGGTGTGAAAACCGTGTTTAAAACAAAGCGAATCGTCCATACAGCTTGCTGTAGAACAGTGTAAAGAGGTCCGATGAATGCCGACAACGTACAAACCACGTCAAAAACGCTGTGTTGATGCTGTGACGTTGCGTCATTTGACGGCCAATATGGCGGATATTTGGAGCTGTGACGTCACGTGAAGAACCTCTATAAAGGAGGCGCAGTCCTAGGACATTGGTTCCTAGGAATCTTGGTCCTAGGACTACAGTTCCTAGTTGTCTAGGACCGTAGGACTTAGATTCCTAAGAGTTAGGGGGACCGTAGGACTTAGAATCCTGGGAGTTAGGGTCTCGCGGACCCTACTTACTAGGACCTGGGTTACTTTCACACTGGGCCTACGTTGCGTACTGCGCCGTACTGACTACGCCGAGATTACAGTGCCCTACGCTGTCCTATACGTGGCACACTCTTAGAAATTATTTATTTTACAGTAGTAATTTTGCAGTAATTTTACAGAAATTGCCTGCAGCAGAGTCCCCAACACTTTCTGTAAATTTACATATTTTTTTAATGGCATGATTCATGTTTTC
This sequence comes from Notospermus geniculatus, assembly GCA_002633025.1. Classification (NCBI taxonomy): domain Eukaryota; kingdom Metazoa; phylum Nemertea; class Pilidiophora; order Heteronemertea; family Lineidae; genus Notospermus; species Notospermus geniculatus. The sequence continues at coordinate 168,166 of NMRB01001565.1, read as the reverse complement.
CTGTATTGGTTGGACTCCATTGGACATCCCATTATGATGACTTCTGAGAGCAGTATGAAAATATAATTTGGTCAGCCTCCAGTCAAATCTCTGTTGACATTTATTTAAGTTTGTAATTTTACAGATCAGGTCTGTAATTTTACAGAACCGTCCTGGGGACTCTGCTGCACAGATTTTCTGTAAAATCTTCTGTTATTTCTAACAGTGCAATACGCCGAGGTACGCAAAGGGGTGACGCGAGATCGACGCAAAAAATTAAACATAGGCCTATTTAATTTTTTTCGTGTACTTCAGCGTAGAGCACTGGACGCAGAAAGTACGCCGCTTTTACGCAAGCCTACGATCACTACGCTACGCCCTTCCATGGCGTACAGAAGCCTAGTGTTGCGTAGATTTGGGTAAAAACTGCGTACTTTGCGTCCTACCGAAAGTACGCGAAAAAATTAATCATGTTTAATTTTTTGCGTCCATCTTGCGTCACCACTTTGCGTACCTCGGCGTATTGCCACATAGCCAAGCGTAGGACAGCGTCAGCTCGGCGTACTTAGTAGTCGGTACGCCGCAAATCTACGTGGGCCCGGTGTGAAAGGGGCTTGGACACAATCCCTTGAAATAGGAGATAGAAGGAATCTCTCTAAACTCTCGGACGAATAGAACGCATCGAATGGAATAAATCGATTGAGGTAACGATATCTAAATTCTGACAGAGGAATTCAGAAAAATGTGCAGAAAAACCGACGCACTATAATCCAAACTCGCTAGCCCAGTGGTACGGCGTTCCGCGTTTTCGGTTTGCTCCACTTGTACCACTGGCTTCAAACGCCCTCATCACTTCTGCTCGGAATGAGCAGAATGAATAAAAACTGATCTACAGCCAGTTTTCCACCCTAATAAAATCACAATCGTACTTTCAAGGTTAGAAGTGTACCAAAACACCAAACACGCCATGATTTTTAAACATTTGTTCATTATTTTGTGTTGCACTATTTTGCGGCGGATTACACGTATGGCGGTGCTTCGGTTCGGTCGTTCCGGCAGAAATAGTTTCTATTTTAGAAGCAACCAAATCGATGGACCAATCAGCTTCGTAGAATTTGATCACATGATTTTGTGAGTGTAAACATAACCACGTGGAACCAAGGAGGCAGCCATCTTAAATGACGTCATTCCTACGCGAAAAGAGGTACGGGCACTACCGTTTGAAGGCAGAGTCAGTAAGGTAGACTAGTTCCTTGTCGTTCCGCTACGTGGCGCTACGCTCTACTGCACTATAACTTTATATTTTCAGCCATCTATAAAGACAGGGTACCAGTCTATCAGTAAGGTGAAACCGACTGACCTCTGCGTTGGAGATTGGCACTAATCATCAGTAAGAGGTACAGGTACATGTAGTCGTGAAATATGTTATACGTCAACACTCCAAATGACGAGTGCTTTGAAAATCAAGTGATCACATTGTCGTCGCTTAATGCCATTTTTTTGGTTCTTATAGGCATTATCTTTCTCAAGAAAGATTACTTACAGCAAACGTAGCTGGTGAACTCAAGTGTTTATCCATGTTCCAAACGAAAGGGACGAATCACGAAGTGAAACACAGGTTCTTGTGGTGCGATAGTATACTAGGGGACCACAGGTCCTTACACACTTCGCTGAGAATGTATAGAAAACTTCGCAAACTACATGTAGCACCCCGACCTCCCCACTTCAAACCGCTGGCAAACTTTTATTTCCCAACCGATTGCCACGATTTTTGGCACGAGTGATCTTAGTAGATATGTTCCACAATGAACACAACTTACTTTATCCCAAATCCGGTGATTTTGATCGCGAATTGCGATCACCAGCAAGCGCACAGACACTGCGCCAGGAAGTGAGCCCGGGGAAGTGAGAGAAAGCGATTACTGCGCATGCGCAACTAACGGACAACACGTGCTTTTATTTACGTCCATGTTTATATTTAGATTGGCAACCAATCCGAAAGTAGTTGCGCTTGCTGGTGTTGCGATCAAAATCACCGGGTTTCGGGTAAAGTCATTAAAGGACCACAGTATTGCTTCCCAATCCTGCGTTACACCTACCCGCGTTAAGGCTGATTCATACTCCGTCCGGATTTTGCGCCGACTATGATCAATTTCACTGCGTGTGCACATTCACGTCGTGGAAACCTGCGATCAGTTTCATGCGCTTGACGGTCCGCAAGCGAGTATAAATCAGCCCTTAAGGGGGAGACCTCTATTAACGACTTGGTAAACTACCGCATGCAACTAGTCTTGCGCAGCCAGCCGTTTCGTTCCGCAGTACTGCTACACAAACTTGTTCGATCCCCAGCGGCTGCGTGACCGAGACTGTAATCATACATTCTCCAACACTGGGGCGAAAGGCTTAAATACAGTATTGGAGCATGGTGCCGGTGGCGCCGGCTGTCGACAGAAAGATGCAATACAGTGGTCCTTTAAAGCCAGACAGTATAGACAGATGGGTTTAGTCTCGGGCACCCAGCCGTTCAATACACTCCGCAAACTACGTGATATGAACGTCTGGGCCGGGCGTCTGGGCCAGACCGACATTTCCACTGTAATACAGTGCATTGTGGGTAATGCTGTAGAAGGTCACGTGACATAAGATGGTTGCTTCCATTAATGGATTATATTTCACCTCGCAACCTTCCAAAATGTCTGAATCTGGCAATGAAATCGATTGCTGAAGTGATCTGAAACAGCGTACAAACTTACTGGAGTTGAATTTCAGGCTGAAAACTGAGCAGGAATTGTGTATCCGTGTGGAAGACGTCGTCGAGAAGTCCCATCTTGTCCAAACAAGGCTATCGACGGACTCCGTTTTTAGCCTTGTCCGAATCATGTCATCTTTTCCGTTAATGCATAAATTATTAATGAACCTGACCCCTACTTGACCCCGCCTCCGAGCCAATCATTGGCTGTTGTTACGTACACCTCATTCACACCAAATATCATGGCCAATATGAAAATTGAAGTGCATACTAAAGCTGAAGGGGTTATTGTCGTCATGGGTACACATAAAGTGTACCCAGGTTCAATGTCGTCAAGTGAAATTGTACCCTGGGTCCACTTTCTTGTTACAAACTGCACCCAGGTTCTGATTTAGAGACCTAGGGACGACGAGCTCATTCTTAAGATATCGTCGGATACCGTAAATTAGCGTAGGTTGGTTCCATAATTCTCCACCAGGTGGTACTGTTGCTATGTCACATGATCAGAAACACCCATCCTGGCCGTGCACACATGACATATGGACACGTACAGTACACGATGGGAAATACACGTTTTCTTGTCTAGCTGGCGACTTGATTAACTTTCTCTGTAACGGCATCCGAGGTTGAAAACTGTCCAGCGAGTCAAAAACAAAATTCTTTCAACTTCTCTTCTAAAGTTTTGCACGGCCACCTTGCATGCACAATATCAAGTGACTTCACCGAGAACAACCTCGCCCCGAGGTCTCTAAATCAGAACCTGGATACAGTTTGTAACAAGAAAGTGGACCCAGGGTACAATTTCACTTGACGACATCGAACCTGGGTACTTTATGTGTACCCAGGACAACAATACTTCAGCCATACTAAATTAAGTGGTTCAGTGAGAATGGTAATAAGGTGCATTGGGAGGCGTTATGAAAAAGATAGAACCACATAGTATTGAGTATTAAAGGTACAGGTGTATGTCATCTTGATTTGAGGCAAAATGCCTGGCTATTGTCATCGTTAGCCTAGCCCATCTTAATTCACTTGGCAAAGACGTAATACACGGAGTGGTCTGGTTGTTGCAGTAATACACCGCACTGATATGATGTAACATATTGTCCTGTTTCTGAGAGTGAGCTGACCTAATTTGGGGTCAGTGCACTCTGCAGGCCTAACTGAACTGATTATAATAATAATAGGTCTGGTCAGATTTCCCTCTGCAGTGCTTGGCACCTCAACTGTTAGGAATAGGCAACAACTCTAGTGTCTGCATTACAGGACTTCAAGTTAACAAGACCAAGGTAGTGTTCTTCCACACAACCTTGGGCTGTCACCCAGCGTGCACAAATACTCATTTCCTCTTGAACAGATATGTCTGTTGATTCGTCAGCCATGAGAGTGAAAACCACAGCACTCTTCAAAGAACTCAGCAGGGGATCCTCTATCCATTTACTGATAGCAATTATGTACTCAGCCACAACCATATTTGACAAATAATTTGCATTTTCGGGGGCACCTTGTAACCAAGAACTGAGTTCTTCATCTCCATTCTCTATCTGCAGCTCCAATGCATCATTAAAACTGTCAGCAAAAACTGCATGTTTTCTATGACACAAGTAATAGACTGTCCTAATCAGTTTCTTAATCATTTTCCTGTTTACATCTGCCTGTTTCCTGTTAGCTTCTGTCATACCCTGTAACAACATCTCCAGTTCTTGAGGTCTGATTTGATAAATCACTTTTCACAACAGCAAGATGCCCTCTTGACACTTCATGTTTCTTCAGTTTGTTCTTGGCATTCTTCCAACCATTCACTACTTCATCAATCCACACACCCTTGTGGGTGCCACCATACTTGATGCAGATGTCGCACAGCATTCCCTCACGCTCTTCATCATATCTATTGGAGAAAGTAATGTGACAAGGTAAAGATATTTGCCCAAGGACACATTCCAATAAAACCACCAGGAAGACAAAGTGAAATAATATGCCTACATACTCACAATATCAGAATGAATAAGGAGAAAAGTATTGCATTGTTTGGCCATAAAACCGGTGTAACGTTAATGAATGTACCCTGTTAGCCAGAGTCCGGCGGACTGGGAATGACGGCCGAAGGCCGTCATTCCCAGTCCTCCGGACTATGAATTATACGGACACTCTGTAACGTTACAACAGTAGTGTCAACGGTTGTCCGCCCGTAAATCACCGTCCGACCATTGTTCAGGTCTGATAGGCCTTTGGCCTATTGTGAGTCACAGCGAAGGCAAGTCAATAGATTTGGAATAAGGGGCAAATAAAATCGTGGTCCGAGCAGATCGCCCCAATAGCCTAGCTCACTAACAGTCACTCGTTCTCTCCTTTCAGATCACAGGTTCACCAGTTGCAGGTTCGAATCCCACAGCAAACCTTTACTCTTTCTTCGTTAATAAATCATTTGCTCCGACATTTCAGGTATATCATAATCTTTAGGCACCACTCTGTTATGGTGATCGTCTTCCTGTTGGTCGAATTTTGTAGACATATTTTTTTTAAAAAATTCTCAACTTCACGACGATGCGGAGAAGTATTTTTTAAAAAAAATTAAGCCTAATTACCAATTCAAACTTCAGGAATGGCCATGTTTTCCGTATATCATGTAAATTTTTGCTGAATTCATCGTTCGTTGGGGGGGGGGGGTTCTGGATGCCTCTAATTTTAATCAATACGTACTGTGTTAAGGCCTAATAGCGTATATAAATTGAAATAATTCAAATAAAACGTGTGGAGATGTAGTTCAAGCTTCTAATTAGTTTTATCCTGAAATCCTGAGAAGACTTGCACTTTGGAAGTGTTTGACCTTGACCTTGACCTCTGACCGTCCAGGTCATTGCGTAATGACTTGGACGGTCAGAGGTCTAGGTCAACTGTCCAGGTCATTGCGTAATCTGAAAGCTCATCCTTGATAACCTTGGTGTAGGTGAAGGTTTTAGGCTTCCACCATCGCCAGGTTTTAGGCTTCTACCATCACCAGATTCTGATTTATAACATGTTATCAAATTTGAATATCAAATCTCGCCATGATGTCAGCAAATATCATGTGACCGAGCAGGTGCAAACTGAAAATTTCAGTTGCAATAACATCCTTGGATGAGCTATGATGTTGGAATGCCAGTTTCAAGTCGCATACTGTGGTAGATCTCCCGATATGTCAAAATATCAAATTTGATCAATATTATTATGATGCTCACCCTGGAGAATAAATGCCAGTATCTTGCCGAGGGCCAAACACATAGGGAAGGAACTTGTTACTAGTGCTCTACCTGGCCTCGGAGGCGAGTTATTCAAGAAACAAAAGTGTGACAGACAAAATTTCAACTTTTGATATATCAATTTCACCATGAACCAGGTATCGGAGACCTGAAATTTTCATTCCATCTTGTAGCTCAGGTCATGTTACCTAGGGGTAGGTCACATCCAGGTCTGTAGCTCTTGCAGGGACAAATAAGTTACAGTTGTGGCAGACTGAACAGACAGACGGACAGATACACAGACGGACATCATGACCAACACAGTATGGTTTCCGATACTAGAATCCGAAACCATAACAAGGTAAAGTTCAGCCGTGGGAATTCGATTTTGCATACTTGGATGAATCTGAACGGTACACGCAGTTCGGACATTCAGTGACAGCTCTAGGCATAAATCCCAGTCCTCCCCGGACAGCCATTTACAGCAAGCGGTTATAATTATCTGTCCGCCGGACAATGGTTTACACCACCAAATTGTTACTGAGCGTCCGGCGGACGATCGATGACGGGTACACTCGTTTACGTTGCACCGGCATTCATTTGCAATATCACAAGATCAGTCAAGGTCATAATATTGACGTGAATTAGTGAAGAAAATCAGGACCGACGAGAGCAAAACAGCTCATTCGCACGTGGCTTTGTTGATAAACAAAGTCTGAAAGACTGGCCAAAAGCCAATAAGATTGCGTCGTTTCCGTCACGTGACTGCTACGTCACTTGCTGCTGACCTGATTATGGAATGATTATAGAAAAGAAACGTGCTTCGAACTGTCAAACGAAAGTGGAACTCGGCGTCAGCATGATGTTCGGTATTAAATATAGTGACGTGTCTGTGATTTTAGATTCGATTCATAAAATGTACCTTATCCATGGATAATCCTTCTTCCAGGATTCCTTAAAACCAAATTTCCCTCTGTTTGCGGGCCTTCGACTTGGTGTTTTGAATGGTGACATTGCTGGTTCTGGCTCGTTTTGCCAGCGGACCCGGCGGTGAAGATTCGTCAGCCCCAGCGGCTTCAGCTTCTTCAGGCTCACTATCGCCGCTGTCTACTTCTAATGTTACCGCATGCCCCGGCTGGGAATCAGCGTCAGTCACAACATCATCTCGACTGCGACTGGCCGCCAAATTATCAGACGACGTTGGTTTCAATAGCCACTTATCCATGTTTTGTTGATCGAGGTCAGTAAACAATGCTCACCGTTCACCACGCTGTGCATAAATTATGCACAGACGTGCGCAACTGTCCACTGCGCATGTCTCCTTAGACTATTTTGTCTGCTTGGAGACTTGCGTATCGCTCGATATATTGGAGTCTGGAGTCATGCCAAAACCTCAACAACAAACTTTGATTATATTGATACTTAAAGCCTCACAGTATTGAATTTTACGACATTTTCAAAGTGTTAGGAGAATGCAGGTAGAGGTCTCGTGGCCTCGTGAAGGTCCCCAAAATGCTTGCCTCATACGTACTTCAAAGAATCCAGTAGTCTTGAACGTTAGTTCGGATGTCGAATATTTTTGGTGGCTGGGAGGGGAATGTCGATGGTCGTCAGCTGCCCCTGCATTCAGAGAGACTTTAGTGAAAAGTCTCTGTGAATGCAGGACAGCTGACAGGGATCTGTGGTTATAAGTATTTATTAGCAAACGCAGATTTGTAGGGAAATGGAAGGGCTGGGGAGATATTCGTCCTGCGACTAAAAGTGTTCAGCAAAAAAACAGAGAAACAGATTCAGCAAAAAATAAACAGAGAAAGAGACGCGTGAAAAAATAACCTATCGCAAGGCTCGAACCCGGCGCCCCGAATTCATAGCCGGACGCTCTACCGATGCGCCAGCCGGCCATGATGCCGGCCGCTGAATAAATGTTTATGAATACATCCCAGCTGCTCAACATATTTTTTTGATAATAGAAATGACGTCACAAATCAGAATAATCTTACAAAAATCGCATTTCACAACATCCACAGAGCAAGTCCCCAGCAAATCTGTCAGTATATCGCTACATAATGTACCCATCTACGTTCACAGCCACTAAAAACGTAAACCAACCGTCCGATATATTCCATCTGAACATTAGGCGCATTTCACCTACGAGTCCAATTCTATTGACTGACCCGTGACAAGTCTTTGGCTAGCTTCGCTGTTGGCCGCTACGCGGCGCGTTGGGCCCTTGCGTCAAGACCTAGTTTTCAGCACACGTGAAAAAACTGCAGGCAGAGCTCTAATGTATTCAGATAGAGCATAGTACATTTTACACTACACTAACGTCGGAGGACGTAAGCACTTTCTGAATTCAATACAGTGAGGCTTTAACTCACATTCATGTGTCATCGTAAAAATATATTTCTATTTTCATTATTTGTGTTCTTTTTTAAATTATTTAAGTTTTATTTCGTCAGGCAAATGCATTTTCATACGACCGACACCACGACGACGGCACGAGCGGCAGTGAAATCCCGGCAAATCATGGGTGAAAACAACGCCGTCAGATGCCAGGAAATCGCGTCTCAGGGGCTTAAAAATCCCGCCGGACCGGAGCGTGTCCATCCCCAAATTTTTTTCTCTGGCGGAAACCCTGTGAGCCTGGGGAGGGATAGAGGACGGAAGAATCTACTACTGGGTGTGTTGTCAGTTCTGTGCCACTCAGTGATGTAAAAGCAGGAAAATATCANGACTGTACGTAAGGGCGACATAAGCGAGGCTTAACAGTTCTCACCATATGACGTCAGAAGCTTAATACCATTCAATGGCTGCTGGCACGGAAGTTTGGGTAAAAGTACTCCACCACGCCAGGCCGGGTCGTCTTTAGGGGGCAGGGGCATTGCCCCCCCTGAGCCAACCCCAAAACGTGATTTTCATGCGGATTTTGGGCAAAAAATGGCAAAAAGAGGTGTTCTGCCTCCCTGAGAGGCTTCTGCCCCCCCCCCCCGACCAAAAAGTTAAATACGGCCCTGATCAGCTGATCATTCCCATGGGTTTGGAGAGTGTTCACTGCTTGAGCCTCTTCTTCAACTTCAGCTAGTTGAAAAACACTTGAATCACACATCATATTCATAGAAATATATTTATTTGAATGAGAAAATCCCCCCGAGGCAACCCCAAAACCGGGCCCAAAAACCACTGAAGTCCTGCAACTTGACTTGAGAATGACTTTACCCAGATTGCTCATAAACTGATGTAGGCCTACATGTACCTCTCTCAGGGTTCCTGCACCTTTTCCTGAGTAAAATTACATGATTTTCAATGACTTTCCATGGCGAACATTTTAAAATTACAAGACATGTTTTGGTCAAACATAGCATCATCCCGTTGTGATGGCGACGCTGTGCCCACAAGAATGTTTAGTTGATGCATGAGGCACGGAAAGCAGGCTGCCATCAGGCGGACACCTGAGGCCGGGAGTTGGGGAAGTTTTTTAGCTAAGCGCAGAAATAATGGCGGTCAAGTTTTTTATACACGAAAAGTCAAAATTCCATGACTTTCCAGACATGGCAAACACTCTTTTAAAATTCAAAGATTTTCAATGGTTTTCAAGAGCCGCGTGAACCCCGTCTCTCTGTCATTACACTATGTCCAAACGCGTGAGAAGATGGTCCGCGGACCACTTCATTAAATTGTTGAAACAATCTACAACTGGCCATCCTCCTCGTCGCTGTTGAAATCATCGTCTTCATCAATACTATCCCTTGAGACAGCACGGCCAGCATGTCGTTTCACAAAATCCTTGAGTGTTGCCTTATCAACAGTGTGCAAAATACTGTTCTCAATACCCTTGAAAGTATCCAGAACACGACCCTGGACTTTGAATGGTCGCAATTGACACAGCAACCTCCTGTCTTCAGCAGAGGATTTAACTGTGTGCCTTGTCGACTTCCGCTGGTCTACATTCATCATCTTCTCAGTTTTATCACAGAACTCGGATACAACTGGTGCTGCCTTCGACACCCGTTCCATTGCCTGGTCTGTTTTGCCGGCACCAAGTCCCCGAATAACAGTCTTAACTAGTTTAATATTGTTCTCTTGCTGCATATCTGCAGCCTTATTATGACCTGGCTGGCCACTGGTGTTGACGAAAGCTCTCCCAGCTTCACACGGACAGCCTCCCTCTCTGAAAGCACACATTCCGTCTTTGTCAGGTAATTCACACACTCAATGGCATATTTGCTCCTGAACGAAGTCAAGCCAATGAATGTCGGAATCAATCTCTTCATAAGAACAGTTAATCTTTTGACATCCCCTACCCTGATCAGATCATCCAGCTGCATGAAATCCAGGGACACCCGTAGAAGGCTCAAAGAATATCTGTGGATGTCATCATCTTCATGTGGATGTTTGGGGAGTTCTGGGATACTTATTGTCAGTTTTCTTCCTGTAAAAGAACAACAATGAATATCATAGTACACTTCATTTAGGAAACAGGTGTTGTATTGTATATGAACAATTTATGCCATGTACATGTGATGTAAACCCCCCACTAATTGAAAAAAAAACTCATGGTGCAAAGATACACATAAGTTCCTTGTGAACAATTACATGTATTCTCACCGGCTATGATGACATCAACTTTTTTCCCTCTGCTTTCTGGTGGCAGCGTGAAGTTGCACACTTGGCCATCAATTACCAACTGCATCGTTACATCCCTTTCTATTGGAAATTGAAAGTTGACGAAGAGTTTTTCAACAATTCTGTCAACCAGGCTGTCAAGCCATTTCCTCTTCTTCTCCCTTGTCCAACTCTTGATGTGTTCAGGCATTTGGGATTGGATGTCCTCTTTGCTTTCTAATCCAAGAACCTCGCAAACAAATTCCACCAGCAGTACCCTAAATCAAACATGTCAAATGTACATGTAAGAGATATTGTGAAACTAAATCATACCGAGACCCTTTCATTTTCATGTGCCCTTCACTGAACAAGACTTGGAGGCCCAGAAGCTTGTTCACACTGATTACTGTATAACAAAACTTTCACAGGCTCTCAAGCTACACACCTCCACACTTAATATAACATTGCAACTTCTCAGAGTTTTTGTGAATACCCACCTTGCAACTGTCAGCATGAAGTCACGATGGGGCTCAAACCCATTTGTGGTTTTCACTTTCCCATTAACGTTTGTCCTGTGCAACAACACTCTGTAATGGGATAGAGTTCCTCCCTGCCTGGAGCTTTCACTTTTGTAGAATTTCTTCATTATTTTCTGGGAAAAAAATTGAAAAGTAAATTAGTTTTACAGGGGAAGTGACTTCCGTAAAGACTTTGGAAGAATATGTGATGAGCTTCTGTCAAGATTTCCCGATGTGCAAGTTCTCGTACTGACAGCAACCGCCTCTCTGATGAGCTTCTGTCAAGATTTCCCGATGTGCAAGTTCTCGTACTGACAGCAACCGCCTCTCCAACAGCGCAACAAGGACTGATTAAACAGTTGAAATAGAGAGATCCAGTGAAAATCATTCGTAATCCTGACAGGGTGAACATTCACTACAGCAAGATAAAAAGGCCTTCGTCACTTCAAACAGAAGACCACCTTGAGGAAATTTTGTCACCAATGGTACAGGACCGTCCTGTTGAGAGACAAAGTGAAATATCCACTGACTGTGATTTACACAGACACCAAAGTCATAAGTTTTGCCTATGTATATTTTGAGAAAAATATGGGGAGCAATCAGTACATTGGGGAGGCAAAACCAGAGAACAGGCTTTTTGCTCAGTATCATCAAGTCTATCCTGAGGACATGAAACGATTCATTTGTCAGAGGTCAAGGTCACAGTTAATTAGCTCTAGAGTATTTAACTTCTCATCGGAAACCATTGACATCGCTCCGATGTCCTTTTCTTGTTTCACATTGTAAACAGACGGACAAAAATGCTCTCTGCACTTTGGTACCCTACATTTGTAGATGGCACTCAGAAACGGCGAAACGCCCATTATGTTGAAGGCGAGGATCAAGCCGAGGGGAATCCGCCATGCCTGCATTCCAGTGTTTGCTTTGGTTTGAACTTTGGGGTTGGGGGCTAATAGTTTGGGGCAAACATGGTCTGTAGTCAAGCCAACTTGCTATTTGTTACCGGGGGCACAAGAGTTATAAAAAGACCAGTGCGGGCCCAGCTATTATAGGCCTATGCGGGGCTGCCACCCCGATTGTCTGGCAATATGCCTACATCGTTCAATGCCATTCCCGACAAAACTCCAATGTTTCCATCGAAATGACCAGGGATGCCAGTGTGTAGTGCAAATGGTAACATAGAGCGTGCTACATTGAAGGCCCATTAAAAACTGCACATGTCCATTTTCATTGACATCGACGTTTCAATGAAATTAGCCAATGCAGTAAGCTTATTTACGGTAAAATAACTTTAACAACCTGTGAAAAAATTTTGATCGTCAAAAACTTCTTTTCCTCTCTTCAACATGTTCAATCACACTCTCCAATGTATGTAAGTTCAACTTAACGTGGCCAAGCTGAATCGAACAAACTAATTTGGCAGGCTACATAAACATGGTCTCTTTAAGTGGGGTATACAAAAATGTACTGTTTTTGTAATCCCTTTTCGGGCGGATTTATAAACATGTTTTTTTACCAGGTATTTGGATAATTAGCCCTTTGTTCCAATTAAGGGAATTTTGGCCTGAAGGGAGCTTTGGCGTCACTGATTGAAGGCAAAGCTGCCATTTTGTATTTTGGATGACAACCACCATTCTCATGCTGTTTGTAAGCCTCCTCTTTGAATTAGGGCTGTGTGTTTTGCGTTTAGTCAAGGCAGCTGAAAGGGCCGAACGAACCCATATTGGCAATGCAAAGATGTGTTGAAGAAAGTTGATTAGGAAACAGAGGGAGGAATATGCCAAACTATTCAATCCCCAAGGCCTAACTGTAAACTGATAAAAGCATCAGAGGAAGCCGCCACACTGAAGGCGCAGGCCAGAGAATAAACTTGGTCGATGTATCAAAGATATCAGTGGTCGCGAGATACTAGTGTACGTGATATGAGAGCATCATTATTTGTTTCACCGAAATGCAGCTAGAATGGAGAAATTTTAATCTGACCATATCACTCCCAGCTGAAAACATGACATGCCTCTTCGTGTATGCTTGGAGGAATTTTTCTGACAATTACTCCAAGCTGAAAACATGGCATGTCCCTTAGTGTATGCTTCGGAGAATTTTACTGACGCTCGCTCCAAACGGAAAACATGACATGCCTCTTAGTGTATGCTGCTGCTAGGTATTGCTGGTGTACATGTACAGAGAAGTACATGAAGTATAGGATACACCTAAGGTGTGAACATCTACGTTCTCAAAAATCCACGGTACAACTAAATACAAAGACCAACTCCAAAACAAATATTGGAGTACCGGTAACACAGAATTATATGAATAGAATAATTGGTGTCATTTAGCGATTATTAATTATTCTTAATAATAACTCTCGGCTGGGGTGAATGAATTATCCTTCAGCATACTAAAACCTTTGGAGTCCATTCAGGATTAGATAGTTCTTTACCACATCAGAGATCAAAAATTGAGATGCATGGAGCACTTTACAAAACATTCCTCAGATTTCTAACAAGAATCAGTAGATTTTCTTAAGACTGGTGTGATAGGAGAAGTTGCCATTCTTTCTTTCTTTGAGAAGAGATACTCCTTTTATTTTCTAGTATCATGATATAAACGACGTCTGATGATGTGGCGTGGCGTCTATACCATACCAACGGCAGATTTGTAGGGCTGCCGGTTCACATTCTAGACTACATTGCGACCAAAGTGAAATTTAAAGCACGTTCACAACGTTCAGATGGCAGTATCTCTCACCTCACCCAAATCTCATTTGTCGTCCTCGTTCAGGACCAAGAAAGTCTACCCTCGTATTAAGATTGGCATCTGGAATGTCAAACAATGGGCATTGGCGCTGTTGGGAAACTGCAGAACTTCAAAGTGAGAGACATCTAAATTCGCAATCAAGACGCACATAATGAAATGCTTTACTTAATCCTCTAAGTCAGCCTAGGGGCTTGATTTGTGTAATTTGTGCAAAATCCAACAGATAAGGTGTGCTAAGTGCAAGATCGAAGCGGGACAGTGACCTGAAATAGGCTGTCGTGAGTTGACATTGAGTGACGCATCTAATAACTCTCTCACACTCTGTCACGATTGTATTATCACCTATGATGATACTAACCTAAACGTTAGTGCACAGAAGCAGGTATAATAAGAGTAATTAATGAAAACCATTGTGAGAAAACTGTGGCTTGTATTCATAAAAGTTAGCAAATGCTTTTGCTTAAGATTTGTACAGCGAGGTCAAAGGTAAATGTACTGGAAAACCTGAAGTGAAAGCATTTGCTCCATGTAGCTGTCATGAATATCATCATTTGACTTGATTTGAAATTTGTCTGAATAAGTAAAAGAGGGTCCGAAGATGAAATGCTGAAGTTACGAGTGATGGAGTATCTTGTAATGTGCAGACAGATATGCGTAAGATGCATGTATTTTAATGTCCTTATCTGCTCAGTGTGGTTATTTTAAATTCACGCATGAAGACATTTACATTTTATACACACACTTCATAGTCAATCTAGAGGTTGAATGGTAGAAGGAATATTTACACTCTCTGTGAGCTTTAGCCATATTCACTTATTCGAGACTATGCAAACATACCATTGTCTCAGGTGTCATAATCCAGTTTAGGCCTCACCCAAGACGGGATAATTGACCAATTGGCAAGACGAGGCGTTATACACAGGGCAGCAGGCCAACACGGTGCGGAAAGACCTACCCACCCGGATCAGGGTAGAGGTATCACTCAGATGCGTATTGGGGTGTAGACACGGGCGCGGATTGGGGTGTCACACTGATCCGGACAGGGCTTTTTTCGCCCAGTGTCACTCAAGAAAGCTGTAGCTGAATCGTTAGCCGAACAGATGGGTGCCACCAACCGGAGAGTGGATGATCTGTCTTCAAAATCATAAATTACAACATGAACTGATAGATAAGTTGAATTATTCATTTTCATGATTTCACTGACATATCTTTCTATGCTTTGATACATTAGTATAGGATATTTCTTTTGAGCATTTCTCACACTTAACTTTTCTATTTCTGTCTTTTTTATTTGGCTGATTATTTTGAGGTTGTAACATTTGATTACTCTCAGGTTGTAGCATTCGATTAGGTTCTAACATTTGATTAGATTCTAACATTTGATGATTATTTTGAGGTTGAATCCCTTCTTGTTGAATATTCAGCTTTGCTGACATTGCATGATTTTGAGGTTGAATCATTTGATGAATAATTTTAGGTTGTGACATTTGTTGAGGTTGATAAGTAAACTGCTGAGATTGTAAAATGTGATTACGTTGCAACATTTGTTGAGGTTGATAAGTAAACTGTTTAGGTTGAATCATTTCTTGAGGCTGTAACATTTGTTGAGGTTGAGTCATTTGTTGAGGCGGGAAAATTTCACATTTCATTTTATGATGATTCAGCTTCGCCGGCGTTGCATGATTTTGAGGTTCTTTTTCAGGAATAAAAGTTTCTCGGGAACCTTCACAACCTGATTGAACTTTGTTCACGTTGCACGATCTTAAGGAAATGTTACTAACTTTAATTTCACTATTTCTTTGAGAATTATATTCTAAGTTATATGTCTTAATTATGAAGTTGTCTTTTTCATTATACTTTTTCATTTCATTATCAAAGAATTCATTTGAAACAAAATAGTCTTCAGGGAAATCATTCAGTTTTAAAACGTGTCTTGTTTTTCCTCTGTATATTCTGAGAGAAATTTGTTCAATTTGATATTCTGTATTTTCTTGTAATTCCTCTAACCTTTTACAATCCTTTATTTTTACATTACTATCAGGATTACTTCTTGTTGTCAAAACACTATAATCTATTTTAGTTTCTTTTGAGTTTTATTTGTTGTATTCTTTCAAACATTGAGTGTCAATTTTATTTAGGATGTGAAACACATTTCTTTTAACTTTAAGAACTCTGAATAGGGGTTTTTCAAGTCTCGAATATGTTATTGAGAAAGTAGGAACATAAAAGTTTAGCTTGTTTGAAAAATGTGTGTCATTTATAAATTCCTTAGGTAACAGGTTAGACATAGATGCTTGTAAACTTTCTTCATTTTCAAACAAACCTAAATCTGTAAGAATGTAACAGAAATTAGCTGTAAAGCCTCTAACCTCAAATACAGTATTATTCTGTAAACCTGTGATTTTTAGGGGTGTTTTTCTAAAAGGACCTTTAGGAATTTTTGCTTCATC
>NMRB01001565.1:93763-144989 GCA_002633025.1 Notospermus geniculatus | reverse complement strand
TAGTCTCGCGTCACCAGCCTCTCTCTCTTACAGGAGAGAGTCTGGTAGCAAAGGCCAAAACTTTCGTTACCGCCAGGTGGCGAGTGTCCAGCTCAGAGCATCCGAATCTGATTGGCCAACGGCTGATTAAACATGGCTGCGCCCATGAAACGCATGATGAACGAATGAGTCTGAGGGAAAATTTACCTTTTTAGCACGGAAGGAACGACTATCCATGGTCATCGATTGCTGGAATAAGCCGATTGTACAATAGGACTTACATTTTGTGCCATGGATTAGGTCACTTCCGACCAGGGAGTCGAAGTTCAGCCAGACGGTAAATCGATCCTGATACAATACAATTCCACTTTATTTCATCAGCGATCCACCTCAAACGGCCAGGCTCGATCGCTGTCTACATATCACTCGGTGAAAACCACGATAAAACGTGTTAAAAAGGTAACATTTCCCTCGGACTATTTCGTTCCTTGTTCGTTCATCATGCGTTTCACGGGCGCAGCCATGTTTAATCAGCCGTTGGCCAATCAGATTCGGATGCTCTGAGCTGGACACTCGCCACCTGGCGGTAACGAAAGTTTTGGCCTTTGCTACCAGACTCTCTCCTGTAAGAGAGAGAGGCTGGTGACGCGAGACTAACATGACCACTGAAAATAAGTAGTCTCTGCAATATGGCGGCCATAATACATCAGAGTCAATGACGATAAATCAATAAATTAAAAGTCATGATTCTGTGGTTCAGAGTGCCCATCAAGTAAGAACACGAGATGGTTATTGATTAAAATTGATTTGATTCTCATTATTTAAACAAAGTCATTTTCCTAACAGAAAATTTCATTTTCTTTTCACTGTTAAGTACCCACCACCAGCTTGAGACTTATCAGTAGATAAATTTCACCCTCAATGGAAGCATGCGAGGAATTAACAAGCTTTCTGTTGATTTCAAAAGGCCCAATCGAGTCAAAGCTAAGATTTGGAGCTACTGAATTTCCCCTGATTGTCTGCACGATTTGATGATATATTTTTTTCAATTTTTTTTCTACCTACAGGAATCCCTGAGTATCAATGCCCTTTGGGAGCGCAGTGGAAAAGTGATAGAGCGTGAAAATTCGGTCAGTTCACCACATTACTCTCACAAATGGTCCTAAGGTCTACCTACAGGAATCCCTCAGTGTCAATACCCTTTGGAAGCGCAGTGGAAAAGTGATAGAGCGTCAAAATTCGGTCAGTTCACCACATTACTCTCAAAAGTGTCCAAAAGGCTGCCGCACACTGGAGCTATCTGCCGAGCAAAACGTCATTCGAGACCGTTGCTCAACAGATAGCTCAACGAAAAATACGCGCACACGCGACCTGTCTGCCTCGCGAGGCAAAAAACACACCGAAATTACGCGTACACGTGAGCTATCTGCTGAGCAAACGGTCTCAGCAGTTTGCTCAGCAGAATGACGTTTTGCTCAGCAGATAGCTCCAGTGTTCGGCAGGCTTAAGGCTTACATAGAAGTATACGGTATACGAAAACGCCGGGTAACAAAGGCATTCCGAGGATTCACCACCGTAAGCCACTGTTAACTGGCGTTTTCGTATACCGTATACTTCTATATGTAACGAAAGCCTAAGAGCTCAAGTGAGGCACTGAATGAGCTGCTCCTTGCGTTCACCAGGAAGGTTTTGAAAACCTTTACTCATTTCTTCTGACTAAGTACAAGCTGACTTTGTATTTGATTGCTTTTGGCTCAGTAGGCCTACCTTCGATTCTCTCACGGTCAATTTCAAAGGAAGGTCTATAAAGAACAAAAAAAGCGTTTCTGTTTCCTTCTACAGCCTACACGTCGGTTAGCCAGTATCCACGGATGGCATAACATGAAATGCTGAATGTGAAAGGGAAAAGGTAGAAGGCCCTGTTCCACGCTTATAGGCTACCAATACGTTTGTTCACCTCACCAGGACGAATAAGGACACAAGAATGGAAATCCAAACATTTCTGGCATGGTTGATTCTCTCAGGATTTTGGCAATCGTTGGGAAGAATCCCAAAAGGTACTGACTGACATATCTGATATTCAGCTCAGGTCATACAGCTCTGGTTATGCGATATTTGTTGAGATGTTATGAGTTAAGAGACGCTGAATGCTTTGGTAGTGATGTGTGGCTGCTTTGCAAACAGTTCATGGTATCATCTTCAGCTTTACACTTAGGCCTACTATTTAAAGCGAATCGATAGCGTATTTTGTTTACATTTGGCTGGTGTTTGTAAACACAAAATTCAGCCAATCAAAATGCACGAAAATGTCTTTGTTGACATTCTGGAGAAGTTTCTTTACATTTTTTCCTGAAAATTCGTCCCCTTTCAAATTCTATTTCTAAATCAAATTTTTTCGCTATCGATTCGCTTTAAACTGGTTGCTGCAGCATTCTACTACAGTGAGTGTCACAGTGCAATATTGTTCAAGCTGTACTCACTACACCAGACTCCTGAAGCAGTCAACCACAGTACAAGTGTCACATCGACACATGTATTGGTGAATGTGAATGCTTCAACGACAGACCTGATACTATATTGGGATATCTAGCCTACTGAAAAACCCAGAGTCTGGTTGATCTGCCTATTTGCAGTGCATGGATCTTCTCGTAGCCTACATGTATACATCTCTCAGGGTTGTAGCTAATGTTTGGATGGCTTTTGACAGTTTGACAGAACGTTTTAAAATCACCAATGTGATAAACTTTAATCGCTTCAATGCCATAACTTAACTCACGTCAGGAGATATTTCATCTGCTTTCTTTTAACCTGACAGCAAGCTTGTCTTTGAACCTTGATGGACGAGATAAGAATGTGAGGTAAGCATACCCTCTTGGCGGTCCACCGGGTGATAACTCCAGTGGATGACCTAAGGCTATCAGAAGGGGATTCTTTTGGGGGATTTTTAAATCACTCTCAACACAGTTACTAATTGTATAATTGCAGTTATGTCAATGCTCTAGTTTTCCTTCAATCTGTAATATTTTCTCACTTTACCTGATGAGGGCTAGCAGGATGCTGCCGAAAATGTTTGTTCCTTGTATATAGTGTAATATACTCTAGATTCGTTCTTCTACGGTCACTCAGATATTCATGCTGTAGCTTCAATCGACGTCATCTTCGGAGGTACTCGGCTACCTTCGGGCGGCCATCGTTACCTACCTCGACTGTATATAGGAGCCTCGGCGTAGTAATCATCTCGCAAATCACGAGATAATTCAGTGATTCGCCGCAGTGAGTGGGTCGTCTGTGACATTGACCGTAACCGTCCGCACTTGATGATATAGTGCAGACCAATGCTGATACTTTTTCACGTATAAATGGGTTCTTTGCGCATTATATCGGTGGGATAATTTTATTTATTGTAGAATCTGAAGTTATTCAGTGGATTAAGGCACATTTTAGCCCGCATTTTAGGCAGTGATAACACCGAGGAGGGACAACGTTACAATGTCGAAACAAAATGGCCGACCAGCCTTCACTTCACCACTTGAGAAGTTCAACCTGCTGCTACAGCGTGAGTGACCCTTCATCAGGTAAGGTAACATGCTTCAACTCATTTTTCTATGTGTAGCAACACTCACAATCCCTAATTGATAACTTTGATCATTCAGATCGATAGATTTGAACAGTCTTGTCGAGCACAACCGAAGAAGTAGATCCCGGAGCAATATGGCGCTGTCCGATATACGTCAGAGATACGATGTTGGCACGAATCGTTCTCTGACGTTCAGATTGGCTGTAGCTTGCCTAGCCCACAATATAGTCGATACAAAGAATTTATTTATTCTATTCAACATAACTGACCAATGAGTGAGTCTTGCGTTACAGCTCTTTATTTTGCCATGCATATTTAATGGAGTAGGCGGTCATATGGGTGTCCAGTAAAGAAACCTTAGAAGAACGAAGCTAGAGTATAGTCATGAAAATCACATTTTTATGGCGCTCCAATGCGATCACAATTCAGTATTGACGACGTGTGATAATTATATATCCACATGTCGGTATTAAAAAGCTACACGTCCTATTTGGATTTGCTCGTTTGTTTGGTTGAACCTCGCTACCAAAAATTTGTCCAATATTGTGTTTAATGTAATATATTGTCTTATTTGGCACTCGCCTCTCGATTCAAAATTGTAAAAGCTTTCTGGACGTCATTAATGTCTTTTGTAGAAATTTTGTCTGATGAATTCATAAAACTTCTTTGTTTCATGTTGTAGGTTGAGCGGACATGCGACGTTTAAAAAATCCTATAAATTTGGGACGGTCCTATCTTTTAATGACGGCACAGCCAAGGCCACTATTCCTTATAAAGGTCTATTCGAACTACAGAAATTCAGTTTCCTGTTTTATGGAAGGGTAGAAAAGTTTGGGAATGTGAATTCCTTTTTTGAGTATAGATCACAACGAGGCGGTGTAAATTTTAATGTCAATCAACAAAACCAATTGGGGATTTCGATAGGACGTTATCCCAATAGGTGGGATAATTACGCTAGGCAGTTGGAAGATGATGGATGGCATTTTTTTGTGGTGACATTCCAAAATAACCCCAACACAAAATGTTATGTAGAAGGGGAAAAAAAGAAATTCATTAAGCAACTTCGGACCGATATATATAGGATATATTCTGGTGAACTGAGACAGATCATAGATCTGGGAGTTCACTGGGCATATCCACACTGTGGATTGACCGGAAAGATGGCCAAGTTGGAGATATATCCAGTCATTTTGTCTGCTGCTGAGGTTCGAGAGATATATCAAAGAGGTATGTAAGACTGAGTTTATGATGTCTCTAGCTGCTCCTGATTATTTCGGCAGTGACGCCACATGAAGACAGTGCAACCTACCTTTACTCTGTAAATTTATTGTAGATCTATCCTCCAGGGCTACTAATGCTTCTTTAGCCTCAGCCCTGGAGAATTGTTTACATATGTAATTTAGCTCTTTTGGAATTAATAAAATTTATTAAACCTCAAACACCTACCTTAGCCAGGATAGCTTGATTGTATTTCATTTTTCCGTCAGGACCGACGCTATATAGCATTATTGGCCCTGGTAAGTACCGTGGAGGCCATCACAAGCTACTCATGTTCCTCACTTGGATGGGGTATTTTACTTGCCCTTGCAAAAACACAAGGTACAAGGCACCACGGCTTACTGTCCCATGCGACGGACGTGAAGAGCCGGGAATGAAATCCCATGTGGCCTGGGCTGGATTCGAACCCGGGCCCTGCCGCTTGCCAAGCGGACGTGATAACCACTAGGCTATCAGGCTCATGAGCTATCAGGATAGCTCATTTCTGTTCATTAGGACTAAATATCTATTTTCAGTTGGATCAGTTTTCTACAGAACCAGTCACAGGATTTCTAACGTCACAAAATATCAATCTGCCCGTTCAGCATTGGAATGTATCAAATTATGCATAAATTATCAGTCACGCTGCAGGGACCTCCTCTACTTTGCAAGCACCAATGTCTGTGGATGCAACAATAGAAAAGCACAGGCAATTCCATTGTATACATTATACAAATCACCTTTTACGGTATACAGATCGGCCAATTACGAGGAATATTCGTAGGTTTATTCATACATGTTGTAGAGGGTGTCTTGATACATCTTCCCATCAAGTAAGAACACGAGATGGTTATTGATTAAAATTGATTTGATTCTCATTATTTATACAAAGTCATTTTCTTAACAGAAAATTTCATTTTGTTTTCACTGTTAAGTACCCACCACCAACTTGAGACTGATCAGTAGATAAATTTCACCCTGAATGGAAGCATGCGAGGAATCAACAAGCTTTGTGTTGATTTCAAAAGGCCCAATCGAGTCCAAAGCTCCCTCGTATTCAAGATGTGGAGCTACTGAATTTCACCTGATTGTGTGCACGATTTGATGATATATTTTGTTTCAAATTTTTTTCTACCTACAGGAATCCCTGAGTATCAATACCCTTTGGGAGCGCAGTGGAAAAGTGATAGAGCGTGAAAATTCGATCAGTTCACCACATTTCTCTCACAAATGGTCCTAAGAGCTCAAGTGAGGCACTGAATGAGCTGCTCCTTGCGTTCACCAGGAAGGTTTTGCAAAGCTTTACTCATTTCTTCTGACGAAGTACAAGCTGACTTTTTATGTGTATTTGGTTGCTTTTGGCTCAGTACCTTCGATTCTCTCACGATCAATATCAAAGGAAGGCCAATAAAGAAAAAAGCGTTTCTGTTTCCTTCTAAAGCCTACACGTTGGTTAGCGAGTATCCTACGGATGGCATAACTTGAAATGCTGAATGTGAAAGGGAAAAGGTAGAATGCCCTGTTCTTCGCATATAGCAGTATGTGCCAGTATTTTCGCGGACCTCACCAGGACTGATACGGACACAAAAAACGGAAATCCAATCATTTCTGGCGTGGTTAATTCTCTCAGGATTTTGGCAGTCGTTTGGAAGAATGCCAAAGGTACTGACATCTTTGATATCCAGTTCACGTCATACAGCTCTGGTTATACGACATTTTTGAGATGTGAGACGCTGAATGCTTTGGTAGTGATGTGTGGCTGCTTTGGAAACAGTTCATGGTATCATCTTCAGCTTTACACTTGCTATTAAACTGCTTGCTGCAGCATTCTACTAAAGTGAGTGTCACAGTGCAATATTGTTCAAGCTGTACTCACTATACACCAGACTGCTGAAACAGTCAACCACAGAACAAGTGTCACATCGATACATGTATGGTGAATGTAAATGCTTCAACGACAGCCCTGTTACCACACCAATAGTGAGAGTCAGTTATTTAGCGAAAAACCCAGAGAATTGTCGATCTGCCTAGGCCTATTTGAGGTGCAAGGATCTTCTCGTATACGCCTCTCAGGATTGCAGCTAATGCTATGTTCACACTATCACGAATCACGCCACGATTGAAATCGCGATCTTAATCGTGGAGTAATCGTGGTGATCGTACATGTCCTATCAGATCTTATCAGATCTTGAGGTCAATCTTGGCAATCGTATTGATCGTAGAAAAGTTTTGAACCGTTCAAAAATTTTCTACGATCAAAACGATTGTCACGATTGCCCTCAAGATGTGATAAGATCTGATAGGATCACCACGATCACTCCACGATTAAGACCACGATTTCAATCGTGGCGCCATTCGTGCCACCTGAAATTGACCAATCGCGACCATGTCGCATCCAAACGCATCAGAACATATCGACTCGCATCACCTCGTATTTAAACGTGAAACTTCAGAGAATTAAACAAACATTCCACGATCAGCTACGAATGGTCAATCGTGACGTTCGTAATGGACCGCGCTCTAGTGTGAACATAGCATAATGCCTTGATGGCTTTTGACAAAAAGTTTTAAAAAATCATCGATGTATCAAACCTTAATCGCTTTAACGCCATAACATTACTGATCACAGGAAATATTTCATCTGCTTTCTTTTAACCTGACAGCCAGCTTGTCTGTGAACCTTGATGGACGAGATGTGGATGTGAGGTAAAGTCTGGCAACATCTATCTTCGGCCTAATGGAATGCGGAAGTCATGTAATGTGACAGAGCTTTGCGGTTTATAATCATGCCTGTCGATCACTTGTGGTCGTTCCCCGATTGTTCGCGTTGTCCACCGGTCATTCAATAGCCGCGTGTGATTAAAGGTCCGTGGAAAATCCAACGATCAATTTCCTAGCTTCCGCATTCCACTAGGTCAAAGATAGATGTTGCCAGACTTTAAGCATACCCCCTTTAACTCCTTCAATCCCGGCCATTATTGGAAAANAATATCGTACCTCAAGTAAGTTTCCGTGAATGTGATTGGCCGAGAGCGGTCACGTGAGCGGTGGACATTTCGGCATGTTCGCCCGGAAAATATTTCCGGTTGGAATGTTTTCCCGCAAAATGCTTCGAGACGGCCCCACGTCCGCCATTTTGTTTCTCGCTTCAAATGACACGGTGGTTTTGCAATCAAAATCTTCGAAATACCAGTCAATATTGTCAGCTTTTGTGATCATCAACAGCATGGGGTAACTGTTAACATTTTCCTGAACACAATAGCGCAAACTTGTCGCACGTTAGCTCACAATTTCAAAGAAATGAGCAAGCGAACGGCGCCGATGTGGGTCCAGTGTCGTGCGTTCTTCTAGGTCCGCATCGACATTACATCAGGCGTGGTGCAGCGCAATGCGGATCATTTGAGTGATGATAAACGCCACGAGAACTTCTCTCTGATGACTTTCGGTACGATATAAAAAATGGTGCCCGTCGTGTCGGGCGGTAGAGCGAAATGTCACCCCTCGAAAGCAATGTTGCCCTCGGCTGGCGCCTCGGGCAACATGGCTTTCTCGGGGTGACATTTCGCTCTACCGCCCTCCACTCCGGGCACCATTTTTATAATAACCTCAACACGAAATGTTATATAGATGGAAAAAATGAGATATTCATTAAGCCACAGCAGGCCAATATATATAATATATATTCGGGTGACCTGAGAGAGGTCATAGATCTGGGAGTTCACTGGGCATTTCCAGGCACTGGACTGATCGGAAAGATGGCCAAGTTGGAGATATATCCAGTCATTTTGTCTGCTGCTGAGGTTCGAGAGATGTATCAAAGAGGTATAAGACTGACTTTATGATGTCTCTAGCTGCTCCTGATTAAGTCGGCAGTGACGCCACATGAAGACAGTGCAACCTACCTTAGCCAGAATAGTTCATTTCTGTTCATTAGGACTAAATATCTATTTTCAGTTGGATCAGTTTTCTACAGAACCAATCACAAGATTTCTAACATCACAAAATATCAATCAGACCGTTCAGCACTGGAATGTGTCAAATTATGCATAAATTATCAGTCTCGCTGCCGGCATCTCCTCTACTTTGCAAGCACCAATTTCTGTGGATGCAACAATAGAAAAGCACAGGCAATTCCATTGTATACATTATACAAATCACCTTTTACGGTATACAGATCGGCCAATTACGAGTGACATTGGGACTTGGGATAATGTAACTACAGCAGACTTTGGGCCAAGTCACATTCGAAAAGCCACAAAATAGGCCTGAGCTTCAAATGAGCCCCACAGTTGTATCTCTGCCCCTATCTGACTAAAACCAACTGCTAAATGTGGATAAATGCCCCAATTTTACTAATATAGCCTCAAAATCTCTCCAATTTGTGGGTTTCTATTTTTCAAAGAGCCCTATTCATGAATTTCGAGGTATTGTTTCATCGCGGAAAAAGCGGAAAAGTGGAAAAAGGGGAAAANCAGAAAAAGTGGAAAAGTGGAAAAAGGGCAAAAAAATTAATTATCAACCCCCCCAGATAGTATGAAACTTATTTTTTTCAGAATCCTTAGGCAATTCCCTGTCTCCTGGTACAAATTTCATCTTCATAGGTGGTGGAATAATGATTTTACAGGTGAAAACAAAACAATGGTAAAAAATGACCAAAAATAAGTAGTAAAACCCTTACCGGAAATGACAAAAAAACTCAGCATGGAAAGGGCCTCAGTATCAATACCCTTTGGGAACGCAGTGGAAAAGTGATAGAGCGTCAAAATTCGGTCGGTTCACCACATTACTCTCACAATGCTCCTGAGAGTTCAAGTTAGCCACTGAATGAGCTGCTCCTTGCGTTCACCAGGAAGGTTTTGCAAAGCTTTACTCATTTCTTTTGACTAAGTACAAGCTGACTTTTTATGTGTACATGTGACTCCATCTTACAGTCAAAATTCGATGATCGTCGGGCTCCTGTACTGTGAATTCATATGCGTGTAAACGTCAAATGATCCACCATGACATTAGCTGGGGTAATTTTAATTACAATTTTCATCCACTCGAGTCTCGCCAATAGGGAACACCGATCACGCAGCCCACGCGAGAATATACGCGCGGGTTTGAACTGATAGTACACAGATGCCACCTATTATTCATGACGATTCAAGGTGTGATTGGCCGTGCTTGGTGAACCGCATCTGACTGCCACCTAAATGACCGCATCACACATTCGGAACCGCGGAAGAACTTCCGATCGGGGATTCTAAACTTTAACCAATAATTCTTATATCGGAATCTCCTCTGTTTTATTGGTTGAATTGTTTTATGTAATATATTTTATGCACACCCTCGTCTTTGCACGCTAGTCATCAAGGTACACTTTCCAAAGACAGATCCTTGATGACTTTTCTCCGCTTTGTCTTATTCTAATCTATCGCACTGCACGTTTATTGTAAATCAACTCCGATGTAAACATGTTTTACAAGGGTACAATAAACTATTTGAATCTTGAATCTTGTACACGTATTTGATTGTTTTTGGCTCAGTAGGCCAACCTTCGATTCTCTCACGGTCAATGGAAGGTCTATAAACAAAAAAGCGTTTCTGTTTCCTTCTAAAGCCCACACGTTGGTTAGCGAGTCCGATCCCACGGATGGCATAACCTGAAATTCTGAATGAGAAAGGGAAATGGTAGAAGGCCCTGTTCCTCGCATATACCAGTATTTTCGTGGACCTCTCGAGAACTGATACCGGTACGGACATAAAAAATGGAAATCCAATCATTTCTGGCATGGTTGATTCTCTCAGGAATTTGGCAGTCGTTTGGGCGAATCCCAAAAGGTACTGACATCTTTGATATCCAGTTCACGTCGTACAGCTCTGGTTATACGACATTTTTGAGATGTGAGACGCTGAATGCTTTCGGGTAGTGATGTGTGGCTGCTTTGGAAACAGTTCATGGTATCATCTTCAGCTTTACACTTACTATTTAAACTGTTTGTTGCAGCATTCTGCTAAAGTGAGTATCATAGTGCAATATTAGTGAGCTTCTGCAAGCGCCCGGTTAGGCTCTACGACGATGTTTATCTATTGTGTGAGTGTACCCAAACAATAGATAAACGTAATCGTATGGCCTAACCGGGCAGGGGCGTCGGAGCGTTTTGCCTATGGATGTCGTCTGGGGGGAGGCTGAAATTTGCAATGGAACTGGGGGAGCCTCACGCGACAAAGAAAGGTGCATGACACCAGCGCCGAAGGCGCGAAGCCGCAGCGGGGGGGGGGTCTGGGGGTCCTCCCCCAGAAAAATTTTACGATGAAACACCCTTAGATGCGATTTCCTGGCATCTGACAGCTGATAATAGGATCTACAACACCATATTTTTGGGCGATTTTTATTTGACGTGCGTTTGCTCTGTGCCTTTGACCCGATGTTAAAAACACAACATTTTCAGCAAAAAAGTGAGGGGGCTATAGCCCCCCCCAGCCCCCCCTGCGCCGACGCCCCTGCCGGGCGCTTGCAGAAGCTCTCTATTGTTCAAGCTGTACTCACTACACCAGACTGCTGAAGCAGTCAACCACAGAACAAGTGTCACATCGATACATGTATTGGTGAGTGTGAATGCTTCAACGACAGACATGATACTATACAGTGATATTCGGATATCTACCGAAAAACCCAGAGTATGGTTGATCTGCCCATTTGCAGTGCATGGATCTTCTCGTATACGCCTGTCAGGGTTGTAGCTAATGCCTGGATGGCTTTTGACAGTTTGACAGAAAGTTTTAAAGTCATCAATGTAATAAACTTTAATCGCTTCAATGCCACAACTTTACTGACGTCAGAAGATATTTCATCTGCTTTCTTTTAACCTGACAGCAAGCTTGTCTGTGAACCTTGAAGGACGAGATACGGATGTGAGGTAAGCATACCCCCTTTAACACCATTGACACGCATGATCTGTCCACCGGGTCACAACTCCAGTTGATGACCTCATCATAATTCTGGTTTCTTCCTCACCAGCTCGTTGTCCAGTATTGTATTTAATGCAATAATGCCTTATTTGGCACTCGCCTCTCGATTCAAATTGTAAAAGCGTTCTGGACGTCGTTACAGTCTGGGAGCTAACAAAGATTTAATGCTCATCTCAAGTACAAAAACATTTTTGGGTTTGTGGGTTAGTTTCTACCCCACTGACCACAAAAACCCAATTCTTAAGTTCCGCAAATGGTGCGTTTAGAAGGTACATGTACATCCGTTTGAATTTTGGGTACTGAGTTTATCATTGGGCCAAAATCAGTGCATTCGTACAGGGGCTTGGACACTGATGTACAGCTAACTTTAAATGAGTGGCTTGAGACCCTATAAATGTGTTTCCAATAGATAGAAACATCGGCCCAATGAGACTGGAAAACACATTCTTACGTATTTTATCATAGCCTATTGGAAATGACATTTTTACGTATTTTTCCGAATTTCGGCCCATTTCACGCATTTGTAATTGAATACATACTTATTGTTGAATTTCTCATCATATAGCAAATAAAAACATATAAGAATATGCTAATCTGATTCAGTGAGCCCATGTTTCTATCTATTGGCAATACATTTATAGGGTCTCAAGCCATCTAATTTAAAAGTTAGCTGTATATCAGTATCCAAGCCCCTGTACAATGCTCTGATTTTGGTCCAATGACAAAGCCAGTACCCAAAATTCAAACGGCTATATCTTCTAAACGCATCATTTGCGGAACTTAAGAATTGGGTTTTTGTGGTCAGTGGGATAGAAACTAACCCACAAACCCAAAAAACGTTTTTGTACTTGAGATGTGCATTAAATCTTTGTTAGCTCCCAGACTATTAAAGGAGTTAGACGCCGAAGTTGTAAACACTCACTCACTGGTTCTCTATCCACGGACGCCTGCGGTGCTGCCACCTATTGTCGGTGATATGTACTGACGTGAATATCGTGAGTGAGTTGCATCGGACCGGGAACCAGTCTAACGATCACGGGTGCTGCCACCTGCACGAAGGAATAAAACTAGTTTGCCGACCATATTTGTAAACAAAACCAGCTTGTTCACAACTTCGGCGTCTAACTCCTTTAAGTGTCAATCCACGAGTGGACCAGGCAAAATCTGCAAAAAGTGATAAAGTGGGGGGTCGGCAGATCTGACTCAAATTCCTACCAGAAGATGGTCTTGGGGCACAATGAACACATGCCAAATATTTCGGAGCTCGGTCACAGTGTTAGGGAGTAAGGTTCCGTTGTGGATTGCACCTGTTGTGCAGTATGTGTACATGATGAATAGCTACATTTGTATGTGCACATGATTTGAAAGTGTGTGCGCTATCGCACATAGCGTACAGTATGTGCACCTGATCGTTTGTTTTCAATAAAAGTGTGATAATATCCCCACAACATTATACATGTACCATTGTAAAAGAAAGATGCCCCATCTCCGTGCAAAGTGTGGCAGACATTTTGCTACCCGATTCAGTCTGTACCGACACAACAGGTCAATGCATACAGAAAATGCTGATATGGACCATAAAGATGAAATGTCTGAAAGGCAGAGTGAAGAATCCAGTGACGATAGTGAAGACAGTAGTGTCATTCCTGATTCGTCAGATGATACGGAGAATACAGATGAAGACAGTGAGAACGATTATGGAAATCGTAAACTACCGGCAATAGTCGCTGAAATGGTTGACCAAGCATATGCTGAGCATGCGGATGAAAGGGATCATATGCTAGAAGAGCTAAATGACATTGATAAAGAGGCTCGTGAGAGGGTTCATAAACTGCTCCTCCCAAAGTACAGAAAATCTCTGCGAAGGATCTTTAAGAATGAAGTGATAAGGCTGCACATTTTTCGGAAACTTCCTGTATACAAGGTCATCATGGAAAAAGTACGAGATCTCGAGCTGGATGGCTTTGATCGAGATGAGGCAATCAGTGCTGCACTTTCCTACCGTAAATACATGGTGAACAAGATGATACCATCGGAAGTTGAATCTGAGGAGGACTGATCACAGGCCATAAGCCTAAAGACTGATAACCACTCATTGTTTATTCTCTAATTCAGATCACAGCAGGCTTCATGTTCAGCTGTAACTTGTGAACCTATGTGTAATAAAATTGATCACCACAAAATAAAATATTCTCTTAATACTTCCAACACGTTTGGGGCCGCCCACTTGGCATTGTGAAAATTCTGACTGTGTTTCTACAAGGAACATATCACACCATCAGAAAAAGGGCACAAGTTTTGTAAACATGTTCATTTTGTCATAATGCTAGGGGATACATCATGCGTAAAAACACACACTGTTGGGAAGTGCACTCTGTAATGAGGTGTTGTGAGAAATGTTTTCACACCTTTCAATTTACGAAGTTAATTATCTATTTCTTTAATAGAGGGCCTTCAGAATATGAGGTGATGAGCAATTAATGCCCCAACACATGCTGAGTTACATGTAGTTAGGCCTATGGTATGCATGTGTTGATGTGTGAAACAGTAGACAGATCATCACCGGTATAAATTATAGGCATGGGCATAGTCCCATCATACTCGAAGCTGCCTGTAAGATGTCGTACTAGACCTAAAGATACAAACGGTCCTTCTAATGACCACAAAATCATTTACCAAGAGACAAATCACCCAAGGTGTATTGCTTACTGAAACATAAAAAATCCAAGAAATGAAAGAAAATGTTTAATAACACAAAGAAAAAAGTTCATGCATTTTGTAAACAAACTCATTTTGTCATTTTTAAAATGAAAAAACACAATAGCACTGTACACAATGAACCATCTGTTGCTTGTCATTACTTGTCATTGTTGAGTTATAATTAACATTTTGGGACCATATTGTGGCATCAGGAAATGTGTCCGCATTTTGTAAACAAACAAATTTGTTGTCATTGTTAAAATGAAAAAGAAAACACAATAGCCCTGTACACAATCAATCATCTAATTAGGACCCCCTACCAACAAAACATCGTTTATCACCCATTAATTAACACCTCATTAGTAATCAAGCTATATCACCTGGCTATGTTACGTAATTACGTAATCACCTCAAGGTCACCCTGTTACGTCATCATTTAAAAAGTGTGGTATCCGGGTGCACATAGGCCTACTACTGATATGCAGGTGCAAAGTCATGCATAAATGCACTACTGATGTACTACGGATGTATTACGGCTATATCGTTCATTTGTAGTACATTACATGTCTACATATACACAGGCATATCTCTGCAACGACAAGAAAAACCAAATATTTTCTTTTTGATTTTTAAAGATGAGGTCTCATCCTACAACTTCAAACTAGTTTTGTCATCCAGGCCCCTGCAGTGGCTTCACTACGAATGCCTACTTTGACCCCTGTAAAAGCACATTTTTGCCATATACGCCCCAACCACCCAAAGGATTGGGCCAATATTTTGCGTGCTTTTGTCCCTCACCAGGGGGCATCTACACACCAAATTTCATTATTGCAATCCGCTGACCCCCACTTTATCACTTTCTGCCTGGTCTATTCGTGGACCTACACTTAATGTCATTTGTAGGAATTTTGTCCGATGAATTCATAAAACTTCTTAGTTTCATGTTGTAGGTTGAGTGGACATGCGACGTTTAAAAAGTCATATAAATTTGGGACGGTCCTATCTTTTAATGGTGGCACAGCCAAGGCCACTATTCCTTATAAAGGTCTATTCGAATTACAGAAATTCAGTTTTCTGTTTTATGGAAGGGTAGAAAAGTTTGGGAAACTGAATTCCTTTTTCCAGTATAGATCACAACGAGGCGCTGTAAATTTTAATTTCGACTATCAAAACCAATTTGGGATTTCGATAGGACGTTATCCCAATAGGTGGGATAATTACGCTAGGCAGTTCGAAGATGATGGATGGCATTTTTTTGTGGTGACATTCCAAAATAACCTCAACATAAAATGCTATGTAGATGGGAAAAAAGAGAAATTCATCAAGCAACTTCGGACCGATATACATGGGATATATTCTGGTGACCTGAGACAGGTCATAGGTCTAGGAGTTCACTGGGCATATCCAGGCATTGGGTTGATCGGAAAGATGGCCAAGTTGGAGATATATCCAGTCATTTTGTCTGCTGCTGAGGTTCGAGAGATGTATCAAAGAGGTACGTATGTAAGACTGACTTTATGATGTCTCAAGCTGTTCCTGATTAATTGGTAGTGACGCTACACGAAGACAGTGCAACCTACTTTATCCGTGACGTCTTTATTAAAGACCTCCTGAATTCACGTCAGTTTTACAGGGTGGGCCAGAAAAAGTGTCCCTGTCTTGGCATCAAAATCCAATGGGGACCAGCTTATCAATGGGTATTGTCGCCAAAACGGTGAATGTCGTCCTGGGTACCCCTAAAGGGTACCCAGGTCCAACCTGGGTATCCCTAAATGGCACCCAGGTACGTACTGGGTACCCTTTAGGAACCTAAACACGACTGTTACAGCCACGCATTCTAGCAAATTGCTACATTGTGATACATTCACACTCATTTGCATATCGACGTGTATGGCAAGCGGTTTGTCCACTTTATACAAAATCTATGATTTTGAATCAAAAACCTATATTTTGTCGACAAAATCATAGTTTTTGACTCAAAAACACAGATTTTGTTCTCCGAACTACCATTTTGTCTTCAAAATCATAGATTTTATCAAAATATAAGTTATAACCCCCATTTTACAACAAAATCTATGATTTTGTATCGCATCTACCATTTTAGCTTCAAAATCCTAGTTTTTGACAAAATGATGGTTGTAACCCTCCTCAAAAACGTAGATTTTATCTCAAAATCCTAGTTTTTGACTTCAAAATCTATGATTTTGAAGCAGTTTGTCCACTTGATTCAAAATCCTATATTTTGAACCGGTAACTATGGTTTTGACTCGTAACTATGGTTTTATAAAATGTACGTAAATGTATGTAAACAGTACATACCTGGAATCGAGGTTCTGCATAGCAACAGTAACTATGATTTTAGCTACGCCCTAAAAGCATGAAAAAGTATCAAAATACCAGTTACAACCGCTATTTTGACAAAATCTATGATTTTAAGGCTAAAATANAAAACAGAGCGATATTAGATGCAAGATGCGCTTACACATACCTTTTGATACCATTTGTATGATTTCACACAACATTTTAATCATTAACACCATCCACGGCAACATTTTAAGGTGAACTAGACGGGATAGAGTCATCGATCTGGCCGTACGATCCATTCCACATTTCATGTGCCGCCATCTTGGCTTGCGCTAATTTATGCAAATTAGTGCAAACAGTGCAATTTGCGACTCGGGCGCCAAGTTTTCAACACCTTATCTATGTTTTTCAAAATATATAAACTGACTATTATCGAATATTTGTTCTAAATACCTTGACTCCGATTTTGTTGATCAAACACACATAAACTGAGTATTTTGGTCACGTTGGTCGCCACGGCGCACTAATTTTGGCGGGAAAATAACACCCTCACTTTCACGCCCATCGGCGTTAAAACCACCGCCGTTCACGAAAAATCATGAATGTAGGCCGTTCGATCGGATCATAATGAATCATCTCAAGCTCTGATTGGCTCGAACTGTGCACAAATATATTAGTAATCGGGGTTCCGAGGTCAGCAAGTATCGGCGCCCGATGATTGGTCAGCTGGCTACTTCCACCAGCTGTTCACGTGAACAGATGCGTGATCGTGGTGAACTGGCGAATGACGTTGCGCCGTTGGGAACACCGTAAGATGGCGCGTCAAATTGACCCAGTTAAACCAGTGCGTTGAAATGCATTACTCGTAACAGTCGTGTAAAGGATACCCCTAAAGGATACCCAGTTTGAAATTCCCGCCTGGTGAGATACCTGGAATCCAGGTTGATGGTACTTTTACCGTTCAGCTCTTCATGCTCGCAAGCGTAACACGTGGAGATGACATTATGGCGACCAGAGTGCCAGACTCGCGTCTAAAAGAGTATCTGTTCATATTCTTCATTCAGTAAACTATTTTATGGTTTTAAATAAGTTTTTGTGTCTAATTATTGTATTTCATTGAATGGCTCAATGTGCCCCACTGCATGGTTCAAACTACCCCGGTAACGGGGCAGGTTGAGCCAGGAAAATTCTTTTTTCCCTTTCCCGTTTCATTGCTTTATTATTACAAAAGCCCAAAACATTCAATGGCAATAGTTAGCTAACAAACCAAACTGGATGATGGATGTGTTAGGATGGCTCAATCAACACAAGCAAAACGTCCAGGGGCCAAAATTTAAAAAGTGTCTCAATGTGCCCCGGTCTCCCCTACGTACCTGGGTGCCATTTAGGGATACCCAGGTTGGATCTGGGTACCCTTTAAGGGCGGCGCACACGAGCGACTTTTTGAAGGAGACTACCCCACCGACTGCCATAACGACCGGAATTTGTGGATTTTGTCGCCTAGTCTGCGGTAGATCATCCGACCAACCGACTAGTCGTGGGACAAGCCTCAGTGGTCGCTCGATCGATCGGCGTGATCTGAAATCCGGTCGGAAGAATAGTAGTCGCATCGTTTGCGGTCATTTGGTGCACTGGTCGATTTTAATGGTTGGCCCCAGTGGTCTCTTACCTAAAGCCCTATTTACACGAGCCGATTTTGCCGTACGACAGAGTCGTATCAGATTTGTCGTACAGATTTGTCGAGATCGCCTAATCTGTTTACACGGGACGATTTATTCCCCGGATTTATTCATGCGTCCCTCAGGACCTCGTGTATCATTAGGTAGCCTTCATACACGTGATCTAATCTCGCTCCCTGATTGGCCCAGTTCATACGACAAGCAGCCGATGTCGGGTGAAAATAGACACCCGACTTCTGCACACGATGTCGCACCGACAAAAAAATCGTCTCGGAAGTCTAGTATACACGGTGCGTTTTTGTCGTACGTCTCTGTCGGCCGACACAATCGTACGACAAAATCGGCTCGTGTAAATACAGCTTCGTCGCTAGAATTTGGTTTTCAGTTTTTTCTTCTTTTATGTGCTGGTGATCACATGATACCATGTAATCGACGTTCTGATTGGTCCAAAACCCGCCTAATATAATAGGCCGGTGAGCGACCAAACGCACAAGGGAGACTAAAAATCAAAACCGGCGAATTTTTGGTCGCCAAGGCCGACGAACTTGGCGACCTGTCGGGCGACAAAGACGATGACATTTTTGGCCGCAAACGGCCCCGACGTGTCGCCAGACTGGTCGTCGTCTTCAGTCGCTTCCGGACGTCGCATCGCGTTTGCGGACGGTTCACTGAAATGGACGGGCGACTGGTCGGCCAGCGACCTCGGACCCGACGGTCGCCGGCGACGTCGCCGTCGGCAGTCTCGTCGGCAGTCGCCCAGATTTAGTCGCTCGTGTGCGCCGCCCTTTAGGGGTACCCAGGACGACATTCAGCCTTTTGGCGGTATTGTCCTTCATTGCAATAGTTGAGGAATGTCACCCTATGTTCAGACTGGTGCAGTTATTACTCAAGTCATATCCTATGAATAGAGAATAGGCCTGTGTGTTATTCATGTTTACTGGTCTGAGGCATGGAGTGTGAAGCCCGCTCCTATCATTGCGTCATAATAATTTTGGCAAGCACTGAACCAGAGCAAATGGATGTCGTCAGACATCTGCACCACATAACACGTATTGTCAAACGTGGTTTGGGTAAGTGACATAACTGCTTACGAAAGGAACACAGCTAAATATTTTTTTTTGATTGGAGGAATAGGACTCAGTTTTAGGTTCCAGGAAATGCGTACTGCTGCTGCTGAGGTTGAGGTTGGAGAGATGTATCAAAGAGGTATGCAAGACTGAGTTTATGATGTCTCCAGCTTCTCCTGATTAAGTCGGCAGTGACGCCACATGAAGACAGCCTGCCTTAGCCAGGAGAGCTGGGCCCATATTCATAAAACCTTGCTAGGCTTAGTTGCCTGCTAAAGTGCCTAGTTTGTACAGACCAATGTACACAACTAGCAACCAACTAAGCTAGCAAGGTTTTATGAATATGGGCCCAGGGGCCGTATGCATAAAACATCTTAAGTGTAAAATTTCCCTTAAATCAAAGAATTTCTCTTAAGTTTTGTCCTAAGAATTACCCTTTTCTTATGTGGTATGCATAAACAGTCTTAAGGTAAGGAAATCCCCTCAAATCACTCCTTATCTTAAGGTACCTCCAGAGGTACCTTAAGTAGAGACACGATGGTTCAATGCATGTAAGCTTCGAGTTAGGCCTTGTGGCGTTGGGCATTTTCAGTAAAAACTTAAGTAGTTTCCTCAGCCACTAAGAAACCTTCTCTGGACAAGATTGCGCAATCACTTACCAAACCAATTTGGATTAAATCTGTTTGTAATGGTCGCTCCGATTGGCCGAGATGTGTGGCATAATTGATAACTGCCTGTAACTGACATCCTTAGAATTTAAGGAAGTTTCTTAGACTTGAGGGAAAATACATCCCTAAGGTTTACCTTAAGACGTTTTATGCATGTGACTTAAGAAATATCCTTCTGTAAGGAATCCTTAGCGGTCTTAAGGGAAAAACTAAGTTAAGGAGTAAGATGTTTTATGCATACGGCCCCTGATTTCTATTCATTAGGACTAAATATCTATTTTCAGTTGGATCAGTTTTCTACAGAACCAGTCACAAGATTTCTAACATCACAAAGTATCAATCTGCCCGATCAGCGATGGAATGTATCGAATTATGCATAAATTATCAGTCACGCTGCAGGGACCTCCTCTACTTTGCAAGTACCAATGTCTGTGGATGCAATAGAAAAGCACGGGCAGTTCCACTGTATACACTATACAAACCACCTTTTACGGTATACAGATCGGCCAATTACGAGGAATATACGTAGGTTTATTCATACATGTTGTAGAAGATGTCTTGAAACATCTTCCCATCAAGTAAGAACACGAGATGGTTATTGATTAAAATTGATTTGATTCTCATTAATTTGTACAAAGTCATTTTTTGAACAGCACATTTCTTTTTGTTTTCACTGTTAAGTATCCACCACCAGCTTGAGACTCATCAGTAGATCAATGTCACCCTCAATGGAAGCATGCGAGAAATTAACAAGCTTTGTGTTGATTTCAAAAGGCCCAATCTAGTCGAGCTTCCTCGTATTCAAGATTCAGAGCTACTGAATTTCACCTGATTGTGTGAACGATTTGATGATACATTGTTTCAAATTTTTTTGTACCAACTTGAGTGCATGTGGCTTGATTCTTAGCAGGAATCCCTCACTATCCATACCCGTTGGGAGCGCATTGGAAATATGTTGGGGCGTCAAAATTCGGTCAGGTCACCACTTAACTCACAACTGGTCCTAAAAGCTCAAGTGAGGCACTGAATGGGCTTCTCCTTGAGTTCACCGGGAAGGTTTTGCAAAGCTTTACTCATCATTTCTTTTGACAACGTACAAACTGATTTTTATGTGTATTTGATTGCTTTTGGCTCAGTAGGCCTACCTTCGATTCTCTCACGGTCAATATCAAAGGAAGGTCTATAAAGAACAAAAAAGCGTTTCTGTTTCCTTCTAAAGCCTACACGTCGGTTATGCCCGTTGTACACGGTAGGATTTTCTTGTACTAAAAATTATAAATGGGGCTTAAATGGGTGTTCACAATGCCTTTCAGCAAGGCAATCGGTAGCCTATGACCGAAATCACCCTTCATGAGCCTCATTTATAATTTTTAGTACAAAAAAATCCTACCGTGTACAACGGGCGTTAGCCAGTATCCACGGATGGCATAACATGAAATGCTGAATGTGAAAGGGAAAAGGTAGAAGGTAGCCTATAAGCGTGGAACAGGGCCAACACTTTTGTTCACCTCACCAGGACGAATAAGGACACAAGAATGGAAATCCAAACATTTCTGGCATGGTTGATTCTCTCAGGATTTTGGCAATCGTTGGGAAGAATCCCAAAAGGTGCTACTGACATGTCTGATATTCAGTTCAGGTCATACAGCTCTGGTTATACGATATTTGTTGAGATGTTATGAGTTAAGAGACGCTGAATGCTTTGGTAGTGATGTGTGGGTGCTTTGGAAACAGTTCATGGTATCATCATCAGCTTTACACTTACTATTTAAACTGGTTGCCGCAGCATTCTACTACAGTGAGTGTCACAGTGCAATATTGTTCAAATTCTAATCACTACACCAGACTCCTGAAGCAGTCAACCACAGTACAAGTGTCACATCGACACATGTATTGGTGAATGTGAATGCTTCAACGACAGACCTGATAATATATCATGTATATTGGGATATCTACTTGTCACGAGAAACGGGTAGAGCACAAACGAAAAAGACCAACAAAGCTTTAGTGCGGAGTATATTATATTGTGATACAAATAACATCAACACAAAGAGATACAAATACCACATCACTGTTCGTTGCTTGTCCCAGATCCGTAATTTTGATACAATCGACCAGCGCCCGACACACGCTACAGCCCCGGTTTGGTGACCTCACCTCAGCATTTTGGAAACCATCTCGTAACCCGGCCATCCGCCGGCGACATCTCGGTATAACCACAAATTAACTCAACGTATCTTCGGACACACCCGTATGGATAGAACCACCGTAATTTGTATGTCGGTAGGACTCTNCCGGATCCATTGAATTTTCTGTCCACACCTATTATTCGTCTTACGATATTGAACGCTGGCCATGCTATTTATAGACACACCACCCATTCAATTTTAGCAGACCGACACCTGTCGGTGGGCTCAGTAAACGTTTTAGCCCGGCATTTTTCTGTCCACACCTATGAAATTGCCGGGCTAAAGTATAATCCGGATCAGACCCGCCGAGCGAAAGCGGGCTAAATTAGTCCGGCAATTTTTAATCCGGATCCGATTTTCATAGGTGTAAACGCAAAAAAGGCGGGTCAGAGCCGGGTCAGGTCCGGCAATTTCCTCAGGTGTAAACACGGCTATAGACAAGGTTGACTGTCCGTACTGACTGACCTAAACCTTGTGGAATTTGCCACACTTGTGACACTACTGAAAAACCCAGAGTCTGGTTGATGTGCCTATTTAGGGCATGGATCTTCTCGTATACGCCTCTCAGGGTTGTAGCTAATGCCTGGATAGGTTTTGACGGAAAGTTTTAAAATCATCGATGTAATAAACTTTAATCGTTTCAATGCCACAACTTTACTGACGTCAGAAGATATTTCATCTGCTTTCTTTTAACCTGACAGCAAGCTTGTCTGTGGACCTTGATGGACAGGATAAGAATGTGAGGTAAGCATACTCCCTTGGTGGCGCTGAATCGGTTAATGTCGTCCTGGGTACACCTCATTATTACCCAGGGTAATCCTGGGTAACCCTTTTTGTTACCCAGGATCGTCCTGGGTACAAATAAGGTACCTTAACATTACCCAGTTTTAAAATCCGCGCCATTTTCCACCTGCGCCCGAGGTTGTGGTACGTGCGCTAGGTAGCAGCCGTGTCGCGTGCAAGCCGCTTCAGTTTCGCATCAACTTTGACACCTGCTTTCAACTTGTATCTAGAGTTTTCGACATCCAACAGATTTTTCTTCAGCTGTCTTCCTTTTGGAATGAAAATTCTATCTATCCCTATAGGATGGAATAGATTGCAAATACGCCTGTAAATCGCAGTCTTTAACGCGAGTTGCCATTCTGATAGTTGCTGACAATCACCACGCCAAATGCACGTGTATAAATTCGTGGCGGGCTAGAATAAGATAGTACCGTACCTCTGGCGCAGGTGGAAAATGGCGCGGATTTCAAACTGGGTAATGTTAAGGTACCTCATTTATACCCAGGATCGTCCTGGGTAACAAAAAGGATTACCCAGAATACCCAGGGTAATAATGAGGTATACCCAGGACGACATTAACCGATTCAGCCTTGGTGGCCCACCGGGTGATAACTCCAGTGGATGACCTAAGGCTACCAGAAGGGTATTCTTCTTGGGGATTTCTAAATCACACTCAACACAGTTCCTAATTGTATAATTGCCGTTATGTCAATGCTCTAGTTTTCCTTCAATCTGTAATATTTTCTCACTTTACCTGATGAGGGATAGCAGGATGCTGCCGAAAACGTTTGTTCCTTGTATATAGTGTAATACATTTGTACATTGTATATAGTCATGAAAATCACATGTTGGATTTGCTCGTTTCTTTGGTTTTATAAATGTACCTCGCTACCAAAAGTTTGTCCAATATTGTGTTTAATGTAATATATTGTCTTATTTGGCACTCGCCTCTCGATTCAAAATTGTAAAAGCTTTCTGGACGTCGTTAATGTCTTTTGTAGGAATTTTGTCCGATGAATTGATAAAACTTCTTTGTTTCATGTTGCAGGTTGAGTGGACATGCGACGTTTGTAAAGTCCTATAAATTTGGGACGGTCCTATCATTTAATGACGGCACAGCCAAGGCCACTATTCCTTATAAAGGTCTATTCGAATTACAGAAATTCAGTCTGCTCTTTTATGGAAGGATAGAAAAGTTTGGGAAATTGAATTCCTTTTTCCAGTATAGATCACAACGAGGCGCTGTAAATTTTAATGTCAATCAACAAAACCAACTGGGGATTTCGATAGGACGTTATCCCAATAGGTGGGATAATTACGCTAGGCAGTTGGAAGATGATGGATGGCATTTTTTTGTAGTGACATTCCAAAATAACCGCAACACAAAATGTTATGTAGATGGGAAAAAAGAGAAACTCATTAAGAAACGTCCGGACGATACATATAAGATATATTCTGGTGAACTGAGACAGGTCATAGATCTGGCAGTTCACTGGGTATTTCCAGGCACTGGATTTTTTGTTTTCTTGAAGGGCTGAATTTGGGACATCGGTTTCGGAAGGGTGTTCATTGGCGGGAATTTGAGCAACACCATAGAACGGCATCGTTTGCACCGAACCATGCCCAGTCCATGCAGACCGAACACCGCGCAAATTTCATGGTGTAAAGGGGATTCAACATCACACAATGCTCAGTATACATGGTAGACATGAGCCGTGTTTACACCTATGCAATTTTTCCAGGCCCGGGTTCGAATTTAACCCGGATCCATTGAATTTTCTGTCCACACCTATTATTCGTCTTACGATATTGAACGCTGGCCATGCTATTTATAGACACACCACCCATTCAATTTTAGCAGACCGACACCTGTCGGTGGGCTCAGTAAACGTTTTAGCCCGGCATTTTTCTGTCCACACCTTTGAAATTGCCGGGCTAAAGTATAATCCGGATCAGACCCGCCGAGCGAAAGCGGGCTAAATTAGTCCGGCAATTTTTAATCCGGATCCGATTTTCATAGGTGTAAACGCAAAAAAGGCGGGTCAGAGCCGGGTCAGGTCCGGCAATTTCCTCAGGTGTAAACACGGCTATGAATACCCTCCGTTCAGACACACATAAAAAACACCACAACGGTCGAATTACATCAACCTTGCCATTCAACCATGCAATGACAAGGTTTAATTCCTTATTATAAACCGGGTTATAAACATCGCTAAATCGCCAGCACTAGCACACTTCCCAATAAATTGATATTATGTAATGTTAAGAGATTGGCTGGGATTGACCTTTTCTGAGCCCCTCATTAACTTGTGTCTATTTTTAATGCTCGGAATTCCATGTCTGACGTGATCATGTGTTCCCCAGAGCTATTTATAGAATTTACCGCGATTTCCCGAATTACCTGCGCATGCGTACTGATACTTTCATACTCGCGCCATCTATCGACAAATTGATAAACTATTATTGCGACCTGCCACCTATGATTGAGATATTGAACTGACGAATATCCGTGGTATTCGTGAGTTCCCTCTAGAGTCCCTTTAATATCTATTTGTGACCAAGTGTAGCAGTAAAGAGTGTCCCCCTGTAAAAAGTGTCCACTTCTATTGTTGAATGACGGAATAAGCGGCATGGGTATAGAGGTTTCCCACTGACGTCACACGGCCGCCATACTGGCCGTCAAAATGAAGCCATGGAGGCTGCCATCTTGTTCCCGGTTGAAAAGTTTAGCAGCCCGTTCAGACCACTGGGAGCATACAACTCAGCAAATAACTTTTCCCCTCACAGTTTCTGAGGATAAGTAGTTGGTCTGGTGTGAAAACCGTGTTGAAAACAAAGTGAATCGTCCATACGGCTTGCTGTAGACAGTGTGGAAGATGTCCGATGACTGCCGACAACGTCCAAACTGCGTTGAAAACGCTGTGTTGATGCTGTGACGTTGCGTCATTTGACGGCCAATATCGCGGACATTTGGGGCTGTGACGTCACGTGGGAAACCTCTATAGAAGCCAATCGCCAGAGATTAGAATGTAATAATAGGATCTTTTGTTCCCAGGACAGTTTTTCCTAGGACATTCTTTCCCTTCACACCTGTACAGCAAAATCAGTCGCATGTCGCTCAGAAGGTGAGCCTCAAGGAACTAAGATGACACCATGAGAGAATGGAAGAAATAGATTGTTTCAGATTTCATAATAGACGGACAATAGTGAAACTGGCAAATATTTGGTCTCATCCTGCCAAGCTAAGAGCGACATGCGTTCAGTTGGATCAGTTTTCTACAGAACCAGTCACAAGATTTCTAACATCACAAAATATCAATCCGCCCGATCAGCATTGGAATGTATCAAATTATGCATAAATTATCAGTCACAGGGACCACAGGGATGCAGGGACCTCCTCTACTTTGCAGGCACCAATGTCTGTGGATGGAACAATAGAAAAGCACGGGCAATTCCATTGTATACATTATACAAACCACCTTTTACGCGATACAGATCGGCCAATTACGATACATATTCCAATCAAGTATAAGAATACGAGAGGGTTACTTATTGAAATCGATTTGTTTCTCATAAATTTGAACAAAGTCGTCGCATTTTCCGAGATAAGGGTAGGGACACACCTAACGCGATTCGCATGCGATAGGGCGACGCATGCGTCAAAACCTTTGTTTGTGTGCAGTGCGGCGGAAAATAACAAAGGCGTTGCCGCATGCGTCAACGAATCGCGTAAGGGTGGCTACACACCTAACGCGATTCGTTGACGCATGCGACAACGCCTTTGTTATTTTCCGCCGC
Source organism: Notospermus geniculatus (assembly GCA_002633025.1). Lineage (NCBI taxonomy): Eukaryota > Metazoa > Nemertea > Pilidiophora > Heteronemertea > Lineidae > Notospermus > Notospermus geniculatus. The sequence goes on along the minus strand of NMRB01001565.1, from coordinate 118,034 downwards.
ACTGCACGCAAACAATTGCGTTGACGCATGCGTCGCCCAATCGCATGCGAATCGCGTTAGGTGTGTCCCTACCCTTAGGTGTGCAGCCACCCTAACAGTGAGCTTCTGCAAGCTCCCGGTTAGGCTCTACGACGACGTTTATCTATTGTGTGAGTGCACCCAAACAATAGTTAAACGTAGTCGTATGGCGTAACCGGGCGCTTGCAGAAGCTCTCTAAGGGTAGGGACACACCTAACGCGATTCGCATGCGATTGGGCGACGCATGCGTCAAAACCTTTGTTCGCGTGCAGTGCGGAGGAAAATAACAAAGGCGTTGCCGCATGCGTCAACGTTATAACTTTACGATCAGCAAGCCGATTAGACAATAGCTAGCAGCTGCCAGAAAGTTAACCAAACAACTAAAACAAGTTTGCCTTACCTTTCCCGAGTCCTTGACGCAACTAAAAATGTCCAATAGGAGAAGAAACAGTGGAAGAGCGCAAAATAACGAAATCCAATTTTCCTGCGCGTATGACTGATGAAAACAAAAAATCGTGTAAAAAGTTTCCCGTTTCCTGTGAAGGAGATACGCTGAACCTAGTAACATCACCACAGTTCAATGTTTGTGAAAATATAACTTGATAACAAACACTAAGTCCGACTCTTGCAACAGTCCTTAATTTGTATGAGCTGTGTTCATTTCTGGAAAGTAGAAATGAACAACAAGACTCCTTTAATTTATGCCGTTACCATGGCAACAGTTACCAGGAATGCTATTGGATAATGACTGCAACAATCTCGTCTTCTTCAAAATCAACTGTATTATGATGAATTTTACGGAGTATTCAAGAAGATTACCAGTATTAGAAATGCTATCTCAAAGAGAGGCAGTCTCGCCTAAAAGGAGCCCGGTATTACCTCTTTTTCTCGACAGCCGGCGCCACCATCGCCGTGCCCGCCACTCTCCAACCCGGGGACTAACTACGTTGTCGGCGAATGGGCCCGATGTACTACGCACATTTTGTAATGTTTTTTTGCAGTTCGTATTGCTGCCGCTAGGTGGCTCCCTCTACGTCGGCAGTCAAAATACCGGTAAGAGATCGCATGCCGTGCTGCTTTAAGAACTCCCGTGTCCATGATATATGTAAGACTTTTTTATTTATGAGTTGTAGGGGTTACAAAACATACACAAGTATTCAAATATCGCTCGAAAAGCATATTTGATGATTTTTAGGGCATTTCTGAACTAACAATAAAGACTGACAATTTTGATTATTTTCGAACATCATCTGTGATAGGCCTACATTGGAGGTACGGGCAGGCGAGCGTTTTTACCTAAGGCTAGGGATACCACCGAATTGGTTGCGCTGATGCATGCGGCAACGGCTTTGTTATTTTGCGCCACGCTGCAGGCAAATATTTTCAAAGCATTTGCGCATGCGTTGCCCTGTCGCGCACGATATCGCATTCGGTGTATGGGCTTGTGTCCACATGTGCGTTTTACGCGGCGTGATGCGTTAAATCTTTTGTTATTTTCCGCCGCTTTGCTTCCAAACAATGGTCGAAGCGTCAAAACGCAGCCTAAAAGGCCTTATTTGTTGTTAGCCCTAACGTCTTTTGCCTCGCGTCGGTTGTTGGTCGGTTTTGATAAAATTCGTCGCGATCGATGCCTGGAATGTCGTGGGCTTATTTATTTTGGTGATAAAAGCTAATTTGATGAAAACTTGCTTTTATTGCTGGTTTATTAACTTCGGGTTCTCCTGACACGTGTCTTCTGATGACGAACGAAACGAACCAAATTTTCTGGAAAGTAGAAATGAACAACAAGACTCCTTTAATTTATGCCGTTACCATGGCAACAGTTACCAGGAATGCTATTGGATAATGACTGCAATAATCTCGTCTTCTTCAAAGCAACTGTATGATGATGAATTTTACGGAGTATTCAAGAAGATTACCAGTATTAGAAATGTCGTCTGCTACCTGTATCTCAAAGAGAGGCAGTCTCGCCTAAAAGGAGCCCGGTATTACCTCTTTTTCTCGACAGCCGGCGCCACCATCGCCGTGCCCGCCACTCTCCAACCCGGGGACTAACTACGTTGTCGGCGAATGGGCCCGATGTACTAGGCACATTTTGTAATGTTTTTTGCAGTTCGTATTGCTGCCGCTAGGTGGCTCCCTCTACGTCGGCAGTCAAAATACCGGTAAGAGATTGCATGCCGTGCTGCTTTAAGAACTCCCGTGTCCATGATATATTTAAGACTTTTTTATTTATGAGTTGAAGGGGTTACAAAACATACACAAGTATTCAAATATCGCTCGAAAAGCATATTTGATGATTTTAGGGCATTTCTGAACTAACAATAAAGACTGACAATTTTGATTATTTTCGAACATCATCTGTGATACATTGGAGGTACGGCAGGCGAGCGTTTTTACCTAAGGCTAGGGATACCACCGAGTTGGTTGCGCTGATGCATGCGGCAACGGCTTTGTTATTTTGCGCCACGCTGTAGGCAAATATTTTCAAAGCATTTGCGCATGCGTTGCCCTGTCGCACACGATATCGCATTCGGTGTATGGGCTTGTGTCCACATGTGCGTTTTACGCTGCGTGATGCGTTAAATCTTTTGTTATTTTCCGCCGCTTTGCTTCCAAACAATGGTCGAAGCGTCAAAACGCAGCCTAAAAGGCCTTATTTGTTGTTAGCCCTAACGTCTTTTGCCTCGCGTCGGTTGTTGGTCGGTTTTGATAAAATTCGTCGCGACCGATGCCTGGAATGTCGTGGGCTTATTTATTTTGGTGATAAAAGCTTATTTGATGAAAACTTGCTTTTATTGCCGGTTTATTAACTTCGGGTTCTCCTGACACGTGTCTTCTGATGACGAACGAAACGAACCAAATTTGTTTTTCTCGGCCAGCTAAAATGAAGCTACTGGATTACATATCAAAATGTCCGAAACGTGGATGCACACTAAAGCCCTGTCTCCACTTGGCCCGCTAGCCAGCGCCAGTCACCTGGGCCCGTATGCATAAAGGTGGAATAAGCTTATTCCAGGTATAACTTAAGGTTATAACGTTAGGTTATACCTGGAATAAGCCTATTCCACTTTTATGCATACGGGCCCGGGAGTATACTCGCGGTGACTGGCGGTGAGTCGGCTGGTGATCTGCGGTGGTTCGCGGGCCAAGTGGAGACACGGCACCTCGAATGGCCGGGAATAGAAATGCCCGCGAACACCCCGCCGGCGTTCCTGGGCACTCGCGGCAGTTTCCAACATGTTGAAAAATTCGCGGAGCAGGCGCGCCACCCGCGAGTTGGCGGGCATACCGCGAATGACGCGAATAGTGGGGACACCTTCTCGGTGATATCAGCGGTCAGTGTCCGCTGGCGTGGTGACCTGGATGTAGTTGATCAGAATGAGCTCACCGGCCAGGAGCCAATAGGAGGGCAGGGAATAGCCGCAAGTACCCACCATGTGTAGACAAGTTCGCGGTGACACCGCGAGCATGGGCTATTCGCGGTGGTTCACCGCGAACAGCCCGTGCTCGCGGTTCGCGGTCCATCGGCAGTGCATTCCCGGGTAGTGTAGACTAGGCTTAACAGGTCCCTGATGACATCGATCAAATTTGCAAACTTGCGCTACATGTAATCTTGTTGACTTTCCAATCGGAAAAAGTATGAATATAGAGTGTACATTTTGTACACGTATCATAGCCAATCGGAAAGTGTGTTACGGCGGCGTCAGTTACCCGTCAGTTACCATGATTGTGATTGGATCCCTCGCCAAACAGCGCCGTCTATTGATGATCCTTCATTTTTGGCGCCAAACATGCCAGTGTTTAGTGGGTCCACCTGTGATCAACTAAACACTGGGGATGAGTGTACGCTGACGGGGTTAATATGCTAGTTCTCTTCATGGGTGGAGTTGACTACTGTGAAGACCTGCAACACCAGTAGGTCGCCTGACTCCACCTGGTTGCGGACGCTAGTACATCGTGACAAACAGGACTCACTGGGCTAGGCTTTTNNNNCAGGACTCGCGTGAAGTCATCGTATAATTGCTTCCTGACGCAGTTACGTTAGGGCGAAGCGCGTATCCGTGCATGACTAGCATCCACTACTTTGATCACAAGACTACGAGTTGTAAGCGCCATGGCGGCTAGTGTTAACAAAAGAACAACCATCAACAAATACCGTGTAATAAAAAAGCACGATTGTTCCCGCTTTAGATACGTCCAGTTCTGCAATTAGTCGTTCCATGTTTTAGCTCCAACAACAACAAAGGCAACACGCGACGCCTGACTTCGTTCATGTTTGTGTCACAATTTACAAGGATCCGCAGGAGGCGTCCATTTCAGCGTTCACCGATATTATCTTCAGAAGTTTCTCAGATGAATACGGCCGTATGGCGTTCTTTGCATGTGCACGAATAGTTATTGAAAAGATTCATGGCACCCCATCCAGTCAACGTTAGGATAACCTTCACGTGTGTTGGAATTGTTCCTGCAATAGTCAAATTTCGTGACTGATGCCACGTGGTGTCCTTCAAATGTGGATGCCTCATTCTGCGTCATAAAGAATTTATTGTGACGGCTGTCGGGTGTTAATGAGATGGCCGGACGTAATGACACCCTTCCTCTATCGCAGTTGGATCTTTCTGGTCTCTTAAAGATAATGTATCACGACTTCATTGTTTACATTCAATGTTTGTAAACATGGATGTTTACATTATGTTATTTTGGACTTGTGGGACATGCCAACCCACCAAATTGAATAGTTCCGGTATCAAAAGAATTTCTAGAGGAGCATGCCACCAATAAATAACTCATAAGACAGAGAAAGACTANAGATTTCCTGAAACAAAATTGGTATCATTCTAAAGCAGAAGGATGATGGAAGTTTTGTTCTGCATTGTCATTTTATGGTTGTCCGACTCCGGCACAGTCTGGCATGAATTAACCCTTCTCTCTCAGACCACGTGTTGGATATAACCTCCACGACGTCCAATAACTGATTGCATACGAACTGCCATGTTTCGCATTACTGCAGGAAATGTTTCTCGGGGGATGTTGTTGATCACTGTGGCCCTTATTAGGGTCGCGGATACTGCCTCCAGCAGAAAATTTACGTAAAATCCGTTGAATTGTTACCCTTGTTGGTGAAAGGCGAGGATTAAGCCCGAAATGTGCACAGTACCGGTGTAAAGTCGGTGAGTGTTTCTGTAGCTCAGTGTTCCCCAACAATAGAGGCGGCCTAGAATGGTTATTGTTGGGTTAGTTGCCGCTTAATCCGTCAGGAGGGAAACAATAAGAAAAACACAGAAATACGGGGAACACTGATCGACGTTACACCGGTGCTGAGCTTTGGTGGCACTTTTCTCCAGGTGACAAAACTCAGCAACTTTCGTACGCTGGTGAATCGTCAGCCTTGGTATTTTCCTATGTCGTTAATGGCTGTCAAACAAAACTTCCATGTCCCCAGATCAAGAAAACAAGCATTAGATACAAATTTAAAGGGTATAAAGTACCATGAAAAAATAATGAAACTGTGTACATTTTTTGGGACACCCTATATATTCGCAGAGGGATGTTCACCCCAGACCATAATGGAACAGCTCAATTAGACTTTTGTTGACAAAATTTTTAGCCCTGCGGGCGATTTGTTTATTTTTAGATAAATGACGTACTCGACTCAATGTTTTTTCTTCCTCCGGTACATTTACACCCAGGTGAGCATATGGTCCCGGGACCATTTCATTGTGAAATCAATCCCCATATTACTTTGGATAGATAACATGAAGTCGTCTCCAAATTTTGCAAATTTTCGACCCCAACCGGTGTCTTCCTCAGGCACTTTCTAGAAAAGATCCCAGAGGTGAATGAGCTGGATCCTAAAGGGATAGAAGTTATAATGGAGAAACCATATTATAATAGAGAAACCATATTATTTTTAAAGGTAGATCGTTATAATGAATTGCCTAAATGCATCTTAATTTGATATTAGTATGTATATGTGTGGCAATAACTGACAAGCCGAAATAATTCACACCTGGAAATTTAATGCACAGCTGTCGTTCCAGACGTGCTTGCAAACAAGCAAATTGTTTATGAATTCTACTGATGGTTCCAGACACCTTTCTTTTTTTCCAGAAAATCATGTCGCTTTACGTGAAAATAGTATAGGTTGGCACATCAGGGAGGTTTAGAAATCAAACGCTAAACGTTAACTTTATGACAGCGTTATTTTTCTTACTACACATTGACTAGACTTTATATTGCATTTTCGGTACCAAAATAACGTTGTCGTCAACGTTTACGTTTATCGTTTGATTTCTAAACCTCCCTATTATTCGATAGACCCCTTTACACTACGGAATTTTCAGCGTGCTCGGTCCAGACGGAGTACGATCCGGTTCAATTTTGCCAAGTGTAAATGGGTCGAGGTAGTTTTTCCCCGTGTACCAGTCAGAGGAGAAAGTCTAGGAATGCAGGTCCGCCAAACAGCCCGCTATTGTATGTATGGTTGTATTCTATAGCCATATATCCTAATCAAGCCGGTGTGAGTGCGTCCCCCTATTGGTTGGGAAACCAGGGGCGGATCCGGGGGGGGGGGGGTNTGTTTTCAAAATGTGTTGTTTTTAGCTGAACTGGGTGATTTAATTGCCCCATAGACTTACATTAGTGTCCATTAGGAGCCTCAAGGGGCATCTGCGGTAGTCCCGACTCCTTGCACTAGACAACTTCACATAAATTTACCATACTACATCATACATATGCATAGCTAAACAGGCTTCAGGCCGCTGTTGCAAGTGGTGAGGACGCACACTTAATCGCACAACTTGCTATGCCTGAAATGCATCTGAGAGCGTCTAGATTTTCAAATTTTCTGGGGGAGGCCCCCCAGACCACCCCCGTCGGCGCGCGCCTTCAGCGCGCATGTCGGGGCTTCGCCCCCTCCTCAAGTGCCCCTTTTGGATGGATTGGACACCCGCCCTTGCCAAATGCTAGATCCGCCCCTGGGAAACGGTGGCAGATAGATCGACGTGTTTCTCTGTGTGTCATCTGTTGTCAAGTCGCCGCTTATTCCGTCAGACAACAGGAGTGGAACACTCACAGATGGGGAACACTGGCAGATATTACACCGGCTCGACCTACATTTGATCCGGACCGAGTATGGTGAAACCCGTAGTGTAAATGGGACCGACCGTTACACGGATTATTCTAGGCCATTTTAGACCGGTGGGTGGGCAATCAATATGAAGAGGTCGCCACCATCGTTCCTCGGCTAGACCTCTGAAAAGGGCTGGAACCCAGCACAAGATTCTTGTGCTCATCGATTTTACAAATCGTTTGATAAAGTAATCGTACCGAAAATTAGAATCTGTTCCGGTATTTCTAAAAACACTACTATTTTAACATTCCGTTGGCGAATAATTGTTTTATTAAGGAACAGAGTACGAACTCTTTTAAATCCCTATACGCAATTGGTTGTGCAACGGTCAGAAATTCATCCGCCGTCAGCAATGCATTTGCACTGGGCAAAAGTAGTACCGGTCTAGCCCTTTCCAGAGTTTAATGTGGCATTGAACTCTGGGTACGAGATTGGGTGGGCAATGCCATAAATGAGGACACCACTGTGCCCTTCCTGACCACCTCAAGGTCATATCACCTCAGGAACTGGCCTGGGTTGGCAGTTGACTGCAGTTAAAAAGGAACTGACAATATCCTCATATTCCTTAAAGGGAGACGCCACTCATTGGGTAAAATTTTGAATTTTTGAAATATCGTTAATACATTCAAATTCATTCTAGGTGTCACTAGGGCCCAATTCAATGCATCTAGCGGACCCAGTCATTATCGATCGAGCAGCGATCATAATAGATTTCCTGTACATTTGGTCCGCTAAGAATGTGCTGCCATCTGTTAGCAATATGCGCGGCTGACTGCTCCTATTAGAAACTTTGCGAATGAAAACATATATTCCCCTTTTCTTGGTTGGACTGCTCTTTTCACAAAGTTTGCACCATGTCCCATCCTAAACTCTAGCTACTGTATATCCCTGCGAGTAAGGTGTACATTATAACCGTCTGTTTCACATGTGAGCATTTAGATGGTTTATGACATATAAAATGCCATCTGGCGTATGCGTGGGCCTTACCGTTAAAAACCTACCTAATCAGCCAACTCGACTATCACGAGAGTGGATATGTATTTTATGCAAATTAGGATGATTGCAAATTGAAATATAATTAATTCAACTACGCATTATGTTTGTTGATTAAGCCTCATACCTGGTTCACTTCTCAAGTTCTCCGGTCTGGTTTACGATCACCTCATCAAGGTAAGCACTCCTGGGGCCTGTTTTATAAAGTGACTTTAAGCTAAAGGTACCTTTAACCAAATGGAAAATGCATTGAAGTTAATGGTACCATTAGCTTAAAGTCGTTTTACGAAACAGGCCCCTGGTCATCACTGACTAGTCCTTTTCTTCGTTCCGGTGTGACAGGGATACTAGGGAGGTTTCGCAAATCTGACTAAACGAGATGTACGAAATACGAAATTCAACTTCATTTCCATGACGTAATGTATTTCAGGAGATTGTTTGTACCATAAATATCGCCTGCTGCTAGTGCGTCTTTTAGCGTATGACGTTAGACCAATAAAGTTTACGGTGTGTATATCAAACTTTGAAATTTATCATTCGTTTCCACTTCGTAGCTACGAAGTGGAAATTTAAAAATTCAAGATGCACCATAAGTTTCTCGGTCTTACATGATATTCTAAAAGACGCACTGGCACAAGGACATTTGTGGTAGCAATCATCTCCAGAAATACGTTAGGTCCTGGAAATGAAATTGAATTATGTATTTTGTACTTCGTGTTTCGTCAGATTTGCCAAACCTCACTATTAGGGAGTTTTCGCAAATCTGACGAAAAACGAAGTAGGAAATACGAAATTGGACGTCATATCCATGACGTAATGTTTTTCAAGAAATGGTTCGTACCACAAATGTCCCTCCTGCCAGTGCGTGTTTTAGCATGTCATGTAGGATCAAAAGAGTTATGGCGCATCTTGAATTTTTAAATTTCCAATTCGTATCAACGAAGTGGAAACGAAAGATAAATTTCAAAGTTTAATATACACCGTACCTCTGTCGCTGTAACGTCATACGCTAAAAGACGCTCTTGCAGCAGGTGATATTTATGGTACCAGCCATTTCCTGAAATACATTACGTCATGGATACGACGTCCAATTTCGTATTTCCTACTTCGTTTTTCGTCAGATTTGCGAAAACTCCCTACTAGCGAGGTTCGCAAAGCTGACGAAACACGATGTACGAAATACGAAATTCAACTTCATTTCTAGGACCTATTGCATTTCTGAAGATACATGTACATGTAGTTGGTACCACAAATGTCCCTGCTGCCAGTGCGTCTTTTAGCATGTCATGTAAGACCAAAAGAGTTATGGTGCATCTTGAATTTATAAATTTCCACTTCATATCTATCTACGAAGTGGAAACGAAAGATAAATTTCAAAGTTTAGTATACACCGTAACTCCATCGGTTTAACGTAATACGCTAAAAGACGCTCTTGCAGCAGGGATTTTGTGGTACCAAACATCTCCTGAAATACATTACGTCATGGAAATTAAGTCCAATTTCGTATTTCGTACTTCGTTTTTCGTCAGATTTGCGAAACCTCCTTAATAGTCGTCTTGGCTTGGTGGTCGAGCGGTCTAACACGCTTGACTTTCATTCCTAACAGGGTCAGTGCGTGGGTTCGATTCCCGGCCAGGACATGTATGTGAAAAGCTGTGAACCAATTAGAGTCTGTCGGATGAGACTCAAAGCCGTGGTGCCTTGTACCTGAGTGTCTATGCCAGGGCAAGTAATAAAAGACCCCACACAGGTGGACAGTAGCCTGTCGTGGACTCCACACCGTAGTATAAGCTTAAGATCCAAAAGGGTTACGAAGCTTCAAATTATCTATCTATCTATCTATCTAATAGTCCCTGAAATTCAAGTCCGGTTTTATTGTTCAACAAGGGATTAGGATACATGGCTGTAGCATCCACGATTATTCAAACATACATGTAGTAACTATTGCGTCCCGAACTTTCATTCCTCGCACTTTTTCCACTGTTACACCAGCATACTGCCCCGGTGTGACAGAATCTAATGCCCCCGTCTTCCTGATGCTCCCAGTATTGTTTGTCGCAGGATTAGCGGTCTTGGGGCCTTATTCACAGTTCTCTTCTAAGTCAAGAATTTGTAACATTCCAGAAGCTACTTCGGGTCAACCATTGAACAATGGTTTAAAGGGAGACTCCACTCATTGTAAACTTTTGAATTTTTATCAATCCATGTAGACTATTGCCATGAGTTGTGATGTCACTGGTGCCAATAGGCTGACGACCTTTGTAGTGAATGAGCTAATACTGTGACTGCCTAGGCCTATTGGTTGTACCTTCATAAATATGCATTGAGCACTGATGACATCATGAGTGCTGTGCAACGGTCCCCTTGGGTCCAATTAAAATACTTAAAATGATGAGTTTCCTGATTTAAAAAAAACGACATGTTGCAGATATCAGTGGATTTGAATGTATTAACAATATTTCAAAAATCCAAAATTTTACACAATGAGTGGAGTATCCCTTTAAGAAGACGCAACTGTATGGCGCGCAACTCTATGGCCCGTATTCTACTGTAGAAGACTCGAAAGGCCTGTTTCCACTAGAGCAATTTTGCGGTTTTTCACAGGCATTGGGACAATCAACAGGCCATGTATTGTTAAACCAAACCCCTGTGAAAACCGCAAAATCGCACGCAAATTCGCTCTAGTGGAAACAGGCCTGAACCGACCAGGGGTAGCCGCGTAGAAACTCCGCTAGCGCTAGCGGAGCCCATCTGCCGATAGTGCTGTACATTTTTCCATGCATTTTAACACCGTAAAGGCTGATTCATACTCCGTCCGGATTTTGCGCCGACTATGATCAATTTCACTGCGTGTGCACATTCACGTCGTGGAAACCTGCGATCAGTTTCATGCGCTTGACGGTCCGCAAGCGAGTATGAATCAGCCCTAAAGGCCCGTTTCCACTACAGCGGATTCCGCGGCGGTTTCCGCCGACCGGTGCGGTTTTCACAGGGCTTTGGATAATCCTTCGATGGTTTAACAACACAATGGCCTATTGATTATCCCAATGCCTGTGAAAACCGCTCCGCTCGCCGCAAGACGCGGCGGAATCCGCTATAGTGGAAACGGGCCTTTAGGCTGTCGAAGCACTAGCAGAGTTTGTATGCGGCCGGCCCAGAGCGTTTTCTCGCAGCGATTTCGCGCTGACGTGTCATTTTCACAGGCAATAGGCAAACGATCTTCAACCACTGAATACCACCAAATTTCGATTGCCTGTGAAATTTCCGCGTTTTCCGTCAAATCGCTGTTAGTCACGTTAGTGGGTTCAGGACTAAAGGCGCGTAGTCTGCCTTGGAACTGAGTTTTTTTTCTGAAAACTATTCTGCTCGACAACATCAGAGATTTGCAGAGAATGTGGTCACCAAAGCCAGCATGAGGGGAAACTGTCCGTGAATGACTGAATTTATGGTAACAGAATTACTTCTGTTGGAGAATTGTCCGACTATTTGGGGATCTTTTCCTCAGCCCACCTGTCATCTATTCTACATAATAACGTTTTAATTACACGTTCCAATGCCTGAACCCGGTCTATACTTACCCGGTCTATCAAATGTTCTGAATTTTCATGTATTTAGGACACAAGCTGCATAAAACTGAAACTTATTATTGACCTCACAAGCTGATAATCGTGACGCGCAGAATAGAGTATGGCTTCATTATCAGTGATGTTTGTGCTCAAAAATAGGCCATGTCGATTTAGAGGAATCAGAGGAAAATACAGTCTGCAGCCCATCAGTCACACACCATCGCACGACTATTGTGTACTAAATATACAGGGTGTTTCAGAAAAAAACGTGTCATCTCCAAAGTGTTCCCTAAAGCTAAAACCCAGAAAGATTTGGGGCTACAAATTTGTAGGCACGTAGAGCGGGATGTAAATGACTGCTCTTGAAATTTCGTACATACAAAAGGTAATTTTTGCTGGATTTAACCCTCCATAAAGCGTCCTTCGACATGAAATCCATTGTGCACAGCAGAGTTTGTTTTTGCACCATTTTCAACCCATTGGTCGTATTAACATCGGAATAGCTTTAGTGGAACGTGCAATTCGGCCCTTTTCTCCTAAACTGCTAGCTTTCAGCCCTCTCGTCAAGTCATCAGACTCTCGTATCACCAACCTCAATGACGACGAGTTTATTATAACAACTCAATAGCCAAGGCAATGCTATGAAATGAAGGGGTCAGAGCCAGAACAACCTATGTGCCACTTCGGTTATTTTGGATCTGATATATGAAGCTTGAAAAGAGCTCTATTCAACAAGCACAGCTTCATGTGGAAGAACTGCCCCCTTTTGGGTGAAATCAGAGTCAAAGGCTGAGAGCCAGAACAGCCTATGTGCGTCCCGACAGTCTTTTGTGTTTTGCATGCTCCCTAGAGACTCTAAACGGTAACTAAGAGTGATTTTAAGAAGCAGAAATATTTCTTGTTCTTATCAAATCAGCATAACATGCCTACATGTGTATCTTAGCATTTGGCGAAAATTCATCAAAAATAATTTTTTTAGAGCCAGAACGACCTATGTGCAAAAAAGTGTTTTTAGCTTCTCCTGTAAAATTTAAAATATGCACTTAGGTTGTTCTGGCTCTGACCCCTTCAAATAACTATTCTGATAAGTTATGCTTTATCATACCGTGATTTTCTGAATTTTCCAGCCCGATTCATCTGATTCCTCCAATTCCTCTAAATCGACATGGCCTCAAAAATAAAAATACAAGGAGTCCTCGCCAAAATGTACAGTCTGACGACTGAGTCCCATACATGGTTATGTACGTACGTACGTACATTTCGTTGACCCCCAACGGTTACGGTAGAACAGGGTAGGCCCTGGTCCAGAGCATTGTTCCAGCCCACTCATATCGTAACGAGTTCCTTTCATTGAGTCCAAGAGAAATAAATTTCATACCGTGGCTACAGACGCCTTATAGTCTGAACTGGTTTGACGGCGGTTGTCCAGCATATAATTTATCCTCGCCTCTAAGAGGTCAGTCCAGAGTACTCATGACTAGGCCTTTGTTCCATTCCATAATTGGCGCCGGTGCTTCGTCCTTTGTTCGACCAATCAGAACGAGGAAGCTTGATGGAATATTGTACTCACAATGACCTGGCAATGCCTAGACTTGCCTAGAAGGTGTCACTTTCTGGACATTAATGACTGACCTCTTAGAGGCGAGGATAAAGTATATGTCCGACCCAAAGCAGTGATTGCAAAACATTCACGGAGGATTGACTTGGAATATTCGGTCAATGACTCAGTACTCAGAGAAATAACTCAACAATAATCACAGGATATTAATAGCCAATCACCAGTATCGAATGCGAAATATCGGAACCAATCAGAATACCTGTTACTCACTAACGAGTAGAATGATTGGCTGATGGGATAAGTCAGGGTCGGGGTCAGCCTTATATCAGTACACAGAGGATACACATCCGATGATTATGATCGCGACAGAGCTCCTATAGGCCTCAAAAACAGCGTATACAGACCCAGCTGAAGGCGGTATTGACGAGGACTCCGAACATATCATCCAACACTAGAGTTTGGTACCATTTGTTTATCAAGAGTACATACGGGAGAATCCAACTTACCTCGACGGAGTCCTGGTCATAAAAGTTTTGCAAGTTCTAAAAATATCGTAATATAGTAGGGGTAGCATAATGGTAGATGGGACAGCTTAGGTATAATACAAGCTGTTCACTCTTTAAAAATTCTTGTCACCGCAACTTGTATGCGAATATTGATGAGATGCTTTAGTCAGCCTGAGGAATTACGTCATTCATGACACGATTTACTTGTCATGGCGAGTCGCACATCTCTGTGACGAGTTCAGTTTATCCAGTTGACAAGGTGTCTAGTTATGGCGATAAGTTGCAGGTGGCAGGACATTATTGCGCATGCGCTTCCCTCACATTTATCGCTCAATTTCTTGAACTCTAAGCTTGCTGTCACCATCGTTGCCTCAGTAGCCACGAGGGTTTAGGAGTTATGTCTTAGTTTATATATTTCATAGGTCGTAGGTTCGAATCCCGCCGTAGGCGCTGAAATTTGGGGGAGTTTTTCTTTCATGTATGTACCTGATATTAGTACTTGTGACTACCGCATAACGGTCTCTTGGCGCATAATTTTTAATTTTTGTGTAGCCTGAATGACGAGATGTAGTTGTTTCAATGATAAGATGTCTCTTTTCCGAGGATGACAAGTTAAAAACTTGTCAATTGACAAGATAGACCCTGTCAATTTAAGCATATTCTGAGAACGAGTTCCAGCTTGTCAGTACGACGAGAAAGTTTTTAGAGTGTTCCATTTACCATTATGCTATCCCTCTATATTACGGTAGGCCTATTATTAGAACTGAGAAAAAATTTATGACCAGGACTCGCGTCGAGGTAAGTTGGATTCTCCCGTATATCTACTTACAATTTTCAGAAGTTGACGAACTGATTTTCTCTTCTTTTTTAGGTAAAATGGTGAAACTCTTTCTGATTCTAAGTATTGCGGTTGTTGGCTGCATCTCGGCCGAGAAATATGAGGAAAGGACGTTACGCCTGAGTATGAAGCCGTTCCTAAAAACACTTCTTGGAAGGCAAGGCGGCACTGCGGTAAAGCACGTCCATAAAGAAAAGGCTGTTGATGTGATTGAAAAAGGAATAATAGAAAGAGGTTTCATTCAACGAATTGTTAGCTCTTTCTTCAAAGCAACAAAACGTATTTACCACAGGAGGAAGGTCGCTGAGCGAATCGAGAAAGAAGCAGTAGAAAGAGCTTCCATTCGACGAATTATTGGCTCTTTCTTCAAAGCAGCACAACGTATTTACCACAGAAGGAAGGTTGCTGAGCGAATTGAAAAAGAAGCAGTAGGAGAAGGTTTCATTCAACGTATCCTTGGCTCTATTTCGGCGGCAATAAAGCGTCACCAGAGAAGGAAGGCTGCTAAAAAGGCTGGGAAAGAAATAGTAGAAGTTGGTCTCATTCAACGTGTTCTTGCAGCAAAGCGTCACCACAGAAAGAAGGTTGCTGAGAGAATCGCAGAAGCATCACTAGTAAAGTCTGCAATAAAGCGTCACCAGAGAAAGAAGGTTGCTGAGAGAATCGCAGAAGCATCACTAGTAAACGCTGCAATAAAGAATCACCAGAGAAAGAAGGCTGCTAAAAAAGCTGGGAAAGAAATAATGGAAATTGGTCTCATTCCACGTGTTCTTGGCTCTATTGCTGCTGCAGCAAAGCGTCACCACAGAAAGAAGGTTGCTGAGAGAATCGCAGAAACATCACTAGTAAATGCTATTATTTGACCTGTTCTTGGGTCTTTGTCGGCTGCAGCAAAGCATGAGCGTACAAGGAGTAATGCTGACATGACTGGAGGAAAAAACATAGATGCAACTTTTATCCGACATGTTCTTCGATCATTGGGTCATATGAATAAAGACGAGTAAATCTTTTTGCATGGATTTTGCAATACAAATGCACAAGGCAATGCTGTACAATTCTGAATTAAAAAAACCATTTGCTAGTCTTTACACATACGACCCACACTGCTAGAAATTATTGTAATAATTTTACAGAAATTGCCTGCAGCAGAGTCGCCAGAACTTTCTGTAAATTTACATATGGAATGATTTATGTTTTCCTGTATTGGTTGGACTCAATTGAAATTTTCATAATGATGCTTTCTGAGAGCAGTGTGAAAATATAATTTGGTCAGCCTCCAGTCACGTCTCTGTTATCATTCTTTAAAGGTGCTCTAGTTCGAATTGTAAACATTACGGTGTGCCACCTATTGTCAACTTCTGGTACTAACAAATCAGATAAAATCGAATTAAATTTCGCCTTTCACAATTTTTCGTTCGTTTTTGAGCGTAAAATCATAAATACATTTCAGTTGCAAGAGTATTTATCAAGATAGATATAAAAATAGATAACATTAATGTTTTGGTATGCACGGTGCTGCCACCTGTCCGAGGAAAAATAACTATTATAATCAACCATGTAAATAAACAAACCGTACTGTTTACAATTCGAACTAGAGCACCTTTAAGTCTGTAATTTTACAGATCCAGTCCCTGAGACTCTGCTGCACGAATCTGCTGTAAAATCCTCTGTTATTTCTAACAGTGCAATGTCTTCTGCAGCAAAGCTTGTCTTCAGAAAACCAGACGTATGATTTGACAAATATAAAAGTTGAAGAAAGAACTGTCACGCCATTTGTTCCTGAGGCTTTGTTCAACACACTGGAGAAAATTGCCTTCATCAAAAGGGATTTTGTCGAGTGTTTGTTTCAAAACTAAGACCCCAGACTGACCACCCAATGAGGACGGTGCAGTACTAGCACCACACGGCGTCGCTGCGAGCGTTGTGACCAAAATGTAGTTTTTCTAACGTTATTTCCATTTATTTCTGGCATGAAAATAACCCGTTTGTTTTGGTCACCCGAGAGTAAAACCTACATCATCGTGTAGCAGATGAAATTTTCTTTTAATCTCATTACGTTTTTTCTTAAAATAAGAGACACGATGGCGATAATAGCAACGTTTTTGTGTCATTATTTCTGTAGAAAAATGTACAGGTCATTTTGTCATGACGCAACGTCAACACCTAAAATGACGTCAATGACGTCGCTCAGGTCACATCGCTCGAAGCGCCTACCTGTCCGGATAAAAAAAATTACGCCATCCCCATTACAAAACACAGATCCCCAACAACAAAACTATGACCCCACTACGAATCACAGGCCCCTCCCAAGCCTACTCAGAATTACGACCAAACTACAGTATAAAAGACAAAGATCCACCACTACAAAACAAAGGCCCCAACTACAAAACATAGACCCCCTACTACAAAACTTACGAACGATCAGCGCGATTCGGCGGGAACCCCAAGCTGGGTAAAGTTGAGGATCCTTATGTTTACCCAGGGTCATCCTGGGTAAAGAAAAGGATTACCCAGGATAATCCTGGGTAAACATAAGGTATACCCAGGACGACATGACCCATTCAGCCTTATTTTCGGTTCTCGATAGACAAGGTTAATTGAGTGTTTAAAGCTGAACTGCAGGCATAAAACCAGGGCATCTCGCGTTTTTAAAAAAACGCCCGCGCCATAGTGCGGGCAGTACCTGAAATAACCTGGGACATCCGCCATGTTTTAGTGGGTCTCCAAACATGATACCGAAGCATGTAGATGGCAGCACCTTAATATTTGCGTCCTGACCACCCACAAGTGATCAACGCTGTAAGTGCCTGTTGGCCTTCATTTCAGAAAAGCGAAATACTGAAAAAGTATTCAAATGAAAAAGGAAGAGCCCGGATCCGGATTCCAACCTCCAAGTATTGGCTTGGAAGACCGGCGCATTTTCCACTACACCAGCCATCCGCAGCGTTTATTCGAGCCCTTTTTCTCTGCGAAATTATTACTTATTGGGGTATAGTCGTCTCCAGGTTTCGCAAAGGGGAAAATGCCTATGTAGGCCTATAGTCCGTTCATGGACTATTGATCACATGGCCGAGGTTACAGGGAAGGCACAATAGGGCCATGACACGTCAACACTCGGTGACCAGGAATACTAGTGAACAAAATTTCCCGCTTATGTTAGCTGATTTTGACTATCAGGATGTGTATCAGGTGAGCATTCATTCATAGTACTGTTTTCCGTCTTTTTTCATTTCGGCCTCGGTTCTTATGGCATTGCTAGGCCTAAATTGGGGTGTTTTTGTTCGTCCCTTTAGCTCAGTGTGTGCAAGTTCTGGAGGCCTAGTATGGATAGGCGGGGCCCGATATACTAGCAGGTGAAACATCAGGCAAGTAAATAGGCCTTATCGCACCTAGCACGTGTGAAGCCAGCCAGGCGGAAAGGGCCCAAACATCAGCGCCCCCGTAGTACATTCACAATACATTGCGCTGTGCATGGCGTGCATTTTTTGTAAACATTGGCCAATAAAAGTAACTTCCAAAAGCCGGATGCCCCTAAACTACTAGCTACGTGGGAGGCGGTATGAAGTGATTCAAATCGATCAATTATTGACCACCGATCGTTCTCGCGATCGCAAAAAATCGATGATTAATACACTGACAGTCCATAAACATCACCAACACATTATCATAAACCCCGCGCTGATTGGTCATCAATTACTGACACGTGACCGTCGATATAATAGGAGGGGGAATTATGGGACAGGGCCCCATGATAATGTGTTAGTGATGTTTATGGATTGTCAGGGTATTAAAGGGAGACATGCGAAAAATATTGCCCGGCGGGCACAGGTTGTCTGAGTTGTAGCGCCGTCTGTTAATACACGGTGACACGACGCTATATCACTGGCGCCTGTAGAGCTATCAGTGACTTTCGAACACGTTTCTAACGAAACGTATCTAAAAAACACAACACATATCTAAAAACACACCACGAGCTCATAAATTCGTGAGCTCGGGGTGTGTTTTTTACAAACTAGTGTTTTTTGGTTAGATACGTGTTCTAAGCTCACTAATAGCTCTACAGGGGCCTGTGATATAGCGTAGTGTCACCGTGCATTAACAGACGGCGCTACAACTCAGACAACTTGTGCCCGCCGGGCAATATTTTTCGCATGTCTCCCTTTAATCATCGATTTTTTGCGATCGCGAAGACGATCGGTGGTCAATAATTTATTGATTTGAATCACTTCATACCGCCTCCCACGTAGCTAGTAGTTTAGGCGCATCCGGCTTTTGGAAGTTACTTTTATTGGCCAATGTTTACAAAAAATGCACGCCATGCACAGCTCAATGTATTGTGAATGTACTACGGCGGCGCTGATGTTTGGGCCCTTTCCGCGTGGCTGGTTTCACACGTGCTAGGTGCGATAAGGCCTACGCTGTAGGCTAATTTTTGAGTGTATGATAGTTTGTCAGGCCTAGACGTATAACCATGCAGCTTCTCTAATATTTGTTTTATTATACCTTTTCCGCCATTTCATGATATGGACGTGTACCGTCTGTATAGCCTGTATAGTACATACTGATGGCCAACATGGGCTTCAGGTATGTAGGCCTACATGCACATGTACATACATCGTGACTTCCACTTGTTGATGGTCAGGACGCAAATAAGGTGCTGCCACCTACAGTTAAGCCTGAATTTATTCATACCCCATGAAAAATTATAGAAAAAATATTTAGAAAATACCTATTAGCTGCAATGGCACATCTTGGGCCTCATATCGTGACGTTTAGTCAAAATGTACAGAGATTGAAAAATATTGGCAAAATATCACGGAGATGTCAAATTTCAAAATATCATGAAAATCCTAACTTTTGAAAAGGGGATGAGCACCTAAGAAACTAACCTGCACAAAGTGTGTATCTCAGAGACGGTGACTTCGATTAGCTTCAAATTCGCACATATTATATCTCATGTGAAGTGATTGATAACAGCAACAAGAAAAATTATTTTGATCAACTGTTACCCATTAATTTGAAAAGATGTTTTTTTAGATGGCTAGAAATGGTGGAAAAATAGGATTCATTGACTGTGTTTTCACAGTAGCTTGAAGACCACTTCAAAGAAAAAGTCCCAATGCTTAGTTTTGGTTTATTGATCCCAGATTGATAGGAAATGAAGCAAGAAGATTCTGTGATCTGTGGGTGGAATTATGCTCTGGAAGAACCAAAACAAATCTATTTCTGTCTGTGTTATGATTGGCTTAGTCTCTCAGGCTCCAGTTCCATAGAGTTCACGTTTACACTTTTCACGCGCCACGCTTCACGTTTTCCTTTCGTTCCTCGATTCAGCGCACAACGAGACACACATTACCTGTCCTGTGGCATGCTTTCTCCGAGGAACGAAAGGAAAACGTGAAGTGTAACGCGAGAAAAGTGTACACGTGAACTCTATTACGCATGTCATGATGATCGAACAAGGTATTTCCAATAAACCGTTTACATCAGAGGACACGTTTCATGTGACATCAGTGACACGGGACACGGGTATCGCGCATGCACGATTTTCGGGCCGTGTAGCAAGATCACACAGGTTGTATTTGACTGATACCTTTACATTGGAACTCAGCAGCTCATTAAAACTTTCACAAGACATCCTCAGGTGATTGAAGAACACTTCCCGGACTGGGTTGTCGAGCAAATTCTGGAAAGTTGCATGGAATTCTCCAAAGAATGTCTCGCACGACGAGGAAATGTCGACTCCACATGAGCTGCTGTCTTCATTTTCTCTTTTTTCTGCATCCAGAAGGAGTATTTCCTCCTCCGACGATTCCATCCTGCCGGCAATATCGCGTAGAATGTCAAATGACAAGACATGCGTGTCACCGATGTAAACGGTCGAGACCGTGTCGCGTGGCATGTGTTGCGTTTCACGTGTCATCCGATGTAAACTCAGCCTTAGGTGCTCATCCCCTTTCAGATATTTGATTCGAAATTGATTTCATTATCATACAACCTCATCATGGAACCTTTGGAAACAAATTGGCAGGAATATACCTCTTCGTTTTTGCGGTATAATTCTGAAAAACTGCATGATTTTGATGCCTTTTTCTTCATTTTTTGCCATTTATTCAAATTACTCTCACATATCATTGAACAAGTCAGAAAAATACGTGGAACCTTTTTTCACTGGACTGTGTGGGCCTGATGGCATTCGATTTTTTTCAAAATTCTTGAAATTATCAAAATATCAAATGTGAAAATTCAATTGATATTTTGCAATTTCACAAAATCGAAGCGAGATTTTCGAAAACTTTCTTTGTTAATACTGCAATGGGGTACCGGCAAACAAAAGGAGGCGCTGATCATCAACTCGGTTAAAACGCAGGTGCGCATGCCTTTGCGAGTGTTGAACGTCATCAGCCGTCGTGCGTCATTCTGACGTTACAAAAACTGCGTCATTCACAACCCATGACGTCGACCATTCGCCTGTCGTTTACGCTAAAACTTTATCAACAAGAAAAGGACATCGGAGCGATGTCTATGGTTTCCGATGATAAGTTCACTACTCTAGAGCTAGTTATCTGTGACCTTGACCTCTGACCTTGAGAAGTATTGCGTAACTGGAACAGGGATCCTTGATTAAACAAATAGGGGATGGTTAATGCAGGCTTCTAATTAGTTTTCCCCTGAAATTCTGAGTAGATTTGCACTTTAGAACTGTTTGACCTTGACCTTGACCTCTGACCTTCAAGGTCATTGTGTAATCTGAAAGCTCATCCTTGATAACCTAGGTGTAGATGAAGGTTTTAGGCTTCCACCATCACCAGGTTCTGTCTCATGTTATTTGTGATGGTTGGCTGTGACCTTGACCTCTGACCTTGAGAAGTATTGCATAACTGGGACAGGATCCCTGATTAAACCTATCGGGGATGGTAAATTCAGGCTTCTAATTCGTTTTTTCCTGAAATTCCGAGGAGATTTGCGCTTAAGAACTGTTTGACCTTGACCTTGACCTCTGACCTTCAAGGTCATTGCGTAATCTGAAAGCTCATCCTTGATAACCTAGGTGTAGGTGAAGGTTTTAGGTCTCTACCATCACCAGATTCTGACTTATGTCATGTTATCAAATTTGAATATCAAATCTCACCACGATATCAGCAAATATCATGCGACCGAGCAGGTGCAAACTGAAAATTTCAGTTGCAATAACATCCGTGGATGAGCAATGATGTTGTGATACCAGTTTCAAGTCACTTACTGTGGCAGATCTCCCGATATGTCAAAATATCAAATTTGATATATCAATATCATTATGATGCTGACACTGGAGAATAAATTTGTTGATGCCAGTATCTTGCCAAGGGCCATAAACATAGGGAAGGAACTTGTTGCTAGTGCTCTACCTGGCGTCGGAGACAAGTTATTCAAGAAACAAAAGTGTGACAGACAAAATCTCAACTTTTGATATGTCAATTTCACCATGAACCAGGTATCGGAGACTGGAAATTTTCATTCCATCTTGTAGCTCAGGTCATGAAACCTGGGGGTAGGTCACATTTCCAGGTCTGTAGCTCTTGCAGGAACAAAGTTACAGGTGTGGCAGACTGAACAGACAGACAGACAGACAGACACACACACACACACACACAGACAGACACCACGACCAAACACTATATGGTTTCCGATCTTGAGATCGGAAACCATAATTAAATTCATCATGTTCCCGCAGAGATTTTTGCTCAAAAGCCATAAGATATATTTTAGCACTTCTGTACTTGATAGAAAATTAAAATCTGAAATTGAGTGCAATGTTTTAGTTATATTTGGCCTAGAAACAGGGTGTGCTATTCAGAATTAATTGGAAAATAACGTTAGCCTCACTTTCAATGACGCAGTGAGGACCGAGTTGATAGTCAGCGCCGCGTCGCGGATTAGGTCTGCCGGTACCTCATTGTTAGAATTGGTCATAGGATGGTATGATATCGATTTCCAATCAAATATTTGAAATTTTTCGTGATGTTTAGAAATTGTGATATTTCTGTGATATTTTGCCCATATTTTTTAATCTCTGTACATTCCGATTAAAAATCATTCAATGAAGCCTAAAGGCGCCACTCCACGTGACAGTTTTCTGTCGAAAGTTTGCTGTCAGATAGTCAATTATTGCTGCCAGACAGCAATAATTGCTGTCACACAGTACTGTGTGACAGCAATTATTATGGTTCCCGATCACTAAGATCGGGAACCATATTGTTTTTGGTCATGGTGTCTGTGTGTGTGTGTGTGTGTGTGAGTGCGTGAATGCAGGAATGAGAGGACATCATAAGGTAAGCACACCAACAAACAAAGGACTTTTTGTAAANGTAGACAGGCCTTTAGCTAGTTCCTTTAACCACTCTGCGAATTTCTTTAATCCTTCTTTCACGGCACTGCCTTTACCACCACCACCACCCCCACCGCCTCCACCTCCACCTCGACCTTTCAAACTGTTACTTATTGCTCAGCCAATAGCAGTGAATGTCATTATAATTGCAGTTATAATAGCACCAACTGTAATTCCGTCAAGTCTAAAAAGTTCCTTAATTCTATCTTTTAATGGTATAGGAGATTCTGGATTTTTTACAAAAACATTAATAATTGAGTTTTTCAATCTTTTTGTTTGTGATTCCTGTTTAGTTCCTAAATCAAATATCTCCTTTCTTACTCCTAGTAATTTTTCTATTACTTTTCCTTTTTCCTTTTTCAGTTTTTCATTTTCCTTTTTAAGCCAATCATTTTCCTTCTTCAGGTCATCTATCTGCTTTATTAAATTATCTATTTCGCTAGTATCTGTAACAGCCCTTCGTAAGCTTACAAATTGACCTTCCAGGCTCTCAATATACCCATCTTGTTCTTGAATTTTTTCCTCTCCTTCTCGAATTCGATTAGTTATGGTTCCCGATCAGTCAGATCGGGAACCATATTGTTTTTGGTCATGGTGTCTGTGTGTGTGTGTGTGAGTAGGTGTTGTTCGTGCGTATGTATTTGGGTGCAAATGAGGAGATGTAAACCCAGACATTTTACCTTTGACATTATGACGTTTTTGACATTTTACCAGTTAGGCCATCAGGGCTTAACATGTTCGACAGGAACATGGAGGATTTGAAACTAGGCCTAGGCCTGTTGCTGAGAATGTGAGTTGTTGCGCATACGACCGTCACCTACGTGGGAGGAGCTCTACGGTAGGCCTATTGATATCATGGGCCGTTGTAGCTGGCAGCAGGTCAATAATGGTCATAATGATACCCTAGTCACCATACAAGCATATTTGAATGATTAGTAACCCACCAAGAAGGGCGAGAGAAGGATCTTAAGGCATTATTTTCCCAACTTTTCAACACAAAACCACATCAAAAATGAAAATTCCTGGTCATAAGCAACATAATGATATGCTGCTTTTGGCATTTGAACAATAAATATGTGGATACGACCAATTTGAAAACAGTACGCAACTTTTCATTTTGCGGATTTGCCTGCAAATTGCAATGGCGCCACCAGTGACCTCAGAACAATTCAACTGCCATCTGCCTAGTAACGCCTAGCAACAGTCGTTCCATGTAGGGTTCCATTACCTAGGGTTAGGCCCCTATCGAGGGCACACCCTAGGGTTAGGGTTATGGTGGTTAGGGTTA
>NMRB01001565.1:55495-76636 GCA_002633025.1 Notospermus geniculatus | reverse complement strand
CACCCTATAAACATAGAACACATCAAGTGATCATAGACTTCTTCCTTAGGCCTACACGGTCTAAAGAAGAAGCCTGCTCAGCGATCCCTCCCCATAAACATATAACCCGTCTCAAGCCAAAATCGCGACATTGGATTCGCCGCTTAGGAAGACGCCCTCAGCGTGATCTGAAGCAAGATAACATGATGATTAGTTACCATCATTCCTTTCTTGCCATCAAATACATTCCTTTATTCCAGATCTCACTAATGGTTACGCCGATAAATCAAGCATCGACTGCCTGACGTCGATGGTCGACAACCTGCATCGAGCATCCATCCAGTGCTGAGGGAGGGACCGTGAGGATTGTTTAGAGTTGGACACGAGAGTAGAACGAATTGTTTCTTCGAGAATCCACCCTTTGAAGAACAAGACAGTTCACAAAGTGATCAGGACAATCCAGGAGAGTCGGACACGTCGACTTCGGGAAACCGAACGTGTTTAAGTCGATATAGTCTATGGACTATAAGATATTAAGAACTGAGCACCGGGCGAATTGGCGTGGAAGATGGACGCAGGCCTAGCTCTAGCCGTCAGTTACTGTAATCAATCGCCTTTTAAATACTGAAGAGTCACTCTTTAAGACCAATGAAAGGTATTCAGGCCTTCGCCCTTCCTAATTATCATACAGACGACTATTCCCGCCTGTTGTGTAGAGATGGCAAATGGATCGGTGGGGATTTTAAAAGCCTCGTGTCAATCAATCTGACAGTGGCCAATGAATAGGCCTACAATTTGCAGGGCACTGGTGCCTGAACTGGCTAATACAAATGGGGATCCTAGATGTAGCTACGATAGAGGGCAGCACAACGAAACCAGGTCCTATACAATGGACTCCTTTTGTGTGTGAAATTGAACAGGACCGCGGGTGTCAGTTTCATTTCAATTGTTAACCACTGGTGACACCTATTGGGGCAGTGGGCTAGTAACTCATTTATGCTCAGACATCGGAGACGTGCGAAATCGTTCTTGCTTGGTATGGTACTGAAGAAATCTGAGCGGTCAGGCGGTATCTGGTCGCGAAAAAGTGAATTGGCTTTAATGTTATCAGCCATATTTTGCCACCAGAGGAGACGTCTTCCAAATGACCAAATAAAGGTTTTCGAGAAGGATTCGTTGATTTTGTAATTTTCTTCTTCGTAGAACTATGCTCTTCCGTTGGCCAACTTTGACTTAGCCATTCGCGGATGGCCGGTAACCAATCTGGTTTACCAGCATGATGTCAACGTGAACCGTCACTGACCAAAGGTTTGCGAATGTTATTCCGAAGATTCTTAGCAAGAGGTAGGCTAATAGATGGGTGGGGACGGTGAGCCCGGTCCCCTGATGATACAGCACTGACGAACATAAATGGCCCACAGGCCAGGTAGATGAAGTCAGTTGTCATCAGAAAGGTAAAAAAAGCGTAGAAAAACGTCTACTGTTCCTCAAGAGAATTTCCCCTCATTCCGGCTGTTGAAAGCCTTCATTGCCCACACCTGGGCCTTAATACACCTTGACGTTCTGTCCTGCCTCATTTTGGTGATCTATCTTGCGTTCAGCGACACGGCTGACACATTGCATGCAGTGTGACGGTTGCAGTTTTTCTCCGTCAGAATCCGTACCCACAGCCTGTTTCGTCGCCATCAAATATTCTTTGAGGCCTTGGACCCTTTTCAAAATACTCGACTCGTTGGTTCCCTGTCATCTTATATCAAGCAAAAGCCATGGAGAACGCAACAGCTCAGACGCTTTGTGCCCAGGGAGGTCCCACAGCTTTTGCAACGACTTTCTTCAAACTTCGCGAATTTTCGACCCGAGGGGTCTTCCTTGAGGCACTTTCTAGTAGAGAGCCCAGATGTGAATTCACTTCTAATCTAGAAAGTACCTGAGGAAGACCCCGCCTGGGTCGAAAATTGCGAAATTCGGAGACGACTTTATGTTTACTGTCATTTTGTGTGTCATTTTACTCTATGGCCCGTATTTCAGAATGCTCCTCAACGTAAAGGAGTTCCTCAAGACTATTGTTCGCAACAGGAGAACAATAGTCTTGAGGAACTCCTTTTCGTTGAGGAGCATTCTAAAATATGGGTCTGTGTTGGATAGGGTCGTATTTTAGAACGTTCCTTAACGTTAAAGTTGACCTTAAGTCTATTGTAAAACCATCGAGAACAAGGTGGAGCTTAATGTTAAGGAACGTTCTAAAATACGGTCCCTAGACTTTCTTCAAAATTAATCAAACGATACTCAATGCCGTCCGCAAGGCATGGCTTTTATAGGCCAAACTCGCCAACGGCTGTCAAACTCACATATGGGGAAACAATGCAGCAATACAATTTGCATCATATATACCATTTGATTGAGCTGTCCAGAGCACTATATCTATGTTCTCGGTCTTGAATTCGAAATCACTATCAGGGACACGTTAATACGAGTCAACGACAGGCATGTGGTCCCCGAGATTAGGTCTTGGTTCTTCAATGCTGGGACTCGTTACAGTAACGGGATCTGTTTCTCACCTGGGTCCAGTAAAATGTCCATGAAGCGAGGGGATATGGCTACACCATTCCTGCGCCACGCAAATAAAAGCTTTCTGGAATAATGAGCAACTAAGTGATGGGTGATAATTTGTAATGTTTTACATGATGTTTACAGATGTTGCAATTTAGCCGGATGAGCATCGCCAGCTTTTATTACAAGAACACCTGAGATGGCCAACTCATATCACCTGGTTTTACATGTCTTCGGTTTTTACAACATTTCGCCCGTTAAGGGTGTGGTAGGAATGGTAATCCCTGAACCAATGGATCCGGGCAATGTTATTGGATCAAGGTTTCAGCTAAACTGCGGCGTCACTGTGCGAAGGATGACGAGTGACTGAGTGTGCTGAGATATTTATTGACTAGGCCTATCGGGCACCGTTCTCGCTTATGAATTTTGATGGCACTGCATACTAGTAGTATTTAAAAACAATCGGTCAGACAATGGCTGTGCCCATATCGACCCCAAAATTGAATATAGTGGAAGCCTCAGAAGAACAAACAACATGTTACTCATTTTCAAAAATAAAAGAGTTCCTTTCCAGTATAGCGCAGTAGACAGAACGAAGGCAGATCGTTCATGATTCTAAACTATTTCTCCTATCCTCTGCCCCCTGATGAGGAGACAATTTTCGGAACTCGAACACTGATTATTTTCTCTGGTGGAATGTACAGTGATGTATTTTCTTGGATAAGCAATAAGTCCGTGGAAATGTAAATGCCGCTGAAGATTCCCTTACCAACGATTCAGGATACCAATGCTGGTCTCAATCCAAGTTGGCCGAAGATAGCTTTTGGAATATTGTACATGAATGCACGCGTATTCAGGTCATCTTGAGGTGCAACCATCATGAAGGCGATAGGACGTGTTGTCTTCGTTTGAAATTGTCCTGGCTAAGATGAACGCATCGCATTTTCAATGTATGAACTCGTCCAACGAACTGCATGGTTGAAGCAGCTTCCAAAGGCAAATTGTTTGCAAGTTTCACGTCATGTTCGACTCTTAAAAGCCGTGCATTCAGTGCATAAATACATAGGTTTGTACACACAACCTTAGGGTGAAACCAACGCTAGAAAAGGTATACATCCATCAAACAATCCTCCCAACTGTTCTTATCCATTTCCTAAACAAGTACAATAAAGAAGGTGAACCGAGTTGGCCAAGGCTTGTATCGCAAACGTAAGGATAAGATGCAGGAAGACCAAGAGACAGAAAGTAGCTGCGACGGGAGTTTGCTGACGGGGGATTCCGAAGGGGAATTCGAGGACCATCCCCATGTCCTTGCCCCTGGGTCGACACATCGGTGCCTCTTGTGGGCGTGCAAAGCCTGCAAACGCAGGACATCGAAGAAGGACCGACGAAAAGCAGCTACAATGCGTGAACGGCGAAGGCTGAAGAAAGTCAATGCGGCGTTTTCGAAGCGTTAAAGCGCAGGACTTGTTCAAATCCCAATCAACGATTGTCGAAAATTGAGATTTTACGGAGTGCCATTGGATATATTGAAAGTCTGGAAGATCTGCTAAATTCGAGTCACCCAGTGACGGATCAGTGTGATTTCAGAGGCCCTGATTTCAATCGTTTTCCGGTGAGTAAAATATTTTTTCTATACCATCAAAGAAGCCATGATTCCTTTGATGGTTATACAGAAGAAAGCAGAGGGAATCCAGTGTTATCAGTTTGTATTCAATCGTTCAGTTCCTAACATGCCTCATCTCCATGCAAATTGGTGCCAAGGGACAATGTGGACGGGGGACCCATTACTCAGCAATGCGACAATATATGTGACATGTATGAAAACAATTTCACAAGAAACTTATTTAAAGAACTCTGTTTTCAATACCATGCCTAATTTTTTATCGGCACCACAGCGCGGCAACGATGAGGGTCCAGAGTAGGCCTAATTCACTGGCGTCTGACTGTTCGTCATGGACACCTTTTCCACAATTTGTCGCCATATCTTGGATCACGACACAATGTATGAAAATGGATTGCCACCGTGATCATTGGATAATTCATACGGGGAGGGGACGCTTTCCTCCAGGGGATTCTTTCCCTTCATTCACACAGACATTTCATACGCTGTGCGACGGCAAAAAGAAAAGCGTCAGAGGAACAGACAATTCGATTGGAATTCGTTACGTTAGGTCTACAACAAAGATCACTGGTTGACATTCATTCCTTTTACCTAGGGAGACACAGAAAACAATATTTTCCTTAACTCCTAACTCAGAAGAGATGATCGTCAGCAATCGCACCAACGACAACCACAGTGTGTTTGTCGTAGACTTGTATGATTTAAAAGTGTGATTTTTCATTTTCAGTTCCAACATGAAAATATCTTTGGTCGACATCAGACGACTGACGAAGGTATCGCGTATGGAAGAAATAATGGTGAGTACAAGAACGGTTTTGGATCGTTTTCCTTTCGGAGTTTTACGAACACAGTACGGCAGAAAGCTGCCAGTTCAAGAGACAGCCAGCATCACCACGTGCACCAATTTCCGGCTGTTCATCAGTTCATTGACACATCTGAACAACTGTTGCACAGCAACAAGCAAGCGATGCGGCGTCCTCCCTTGCAGCAGAATTATTACCATCAGACGTTATGGGCCACGTGCCGAACGCTAATGAGTTACATTATAACATCCCTCCTGGGGAGGTTTTTGTGGAAGTCTGGAGGATTCGTTTTACCATTCAATACTGGTTTCACTCCCGTCCATACTACATTCCGCCGGCATAAAACACTCGACTTCGATTTGTAAATATAAACAATAGTTTTACTCATCCAAGGATCGCTATTGTTTGAATTAACTGCCCAACCAACTGCTCAGGGATTAGGCCTAATTCCGTCGAAGAATTGTACACCCTGCTGTTGTTGATTTCATGCCCCTTTTGTGTTCGATTTATAATTGGGATTTTGTTTGGGAATTACATGACTGAAATAATGCATATATTTCATGATGTAAGCCGTCACTACAAGAAGATTATTGGGTCCATATTCATAAAACTACCTGGCCCAAATTTTCAAAGCTGTTTTAACGCTAAAATGCATTTTAGTCCAGCACTTGCATTTAAAGGCATGCAAGTGCTGGACTAAAATACATTTTAACGTTTAAACAGCTTTGAAAATTTGGGCCCCTAAGTCAAAGTGTAATACTTATCTTTTGTGTTGAACAAAGTGTCACACTTAGACTTAAGTAGTTTTATGAATATGGGCCCTGGGGAATAAAAATCGTGGCCGCTGTGTGCTGTTCGGCAGGGTTTTTTTTCACTCCTGACCAAGTGACATGACTGTTCTCTTCACGCTTCCCAGGGGACCTTTATCGTCCCCACGCTTTTTACAATCGAAACAGATCAAAACAGTTGCATTGCAGGTCAGCGACCGGGGGGGGGGGGGGGGTCCTGCATGTTATGAGAAACCATTTTGGGAATGGAAGGAACCGTTCATTCGGCGATCAACTGGTCCTTTTTCGACAATTATGAGGGCACACAGGTCCTCCTATCAATTTTATCACAATTCATGGGTCGCAGGCACCATAGAGCAGCACGCAAAACACGCATAAGTAATTAAAACCTTTATGTTCGCACAGGCGTTAAAATTAGGACAAGAATTATTGTTAGTTTTAGGAAAAATTGGACGAGTAGTTTTTCTCTTTTCAGCGTACTACGACAGTAGTATGAGCGGAAGTGTCTCAACGTTGGACCGTCTGTCATCGATTGTGCAAAACATACGTCCCACCGCAGACGTTAACGCCAATAAATTACAAGGTCTGTCGCCTGCTCCGTGATTTGGAGAGGGAAGGAACTCACAGCTGGAGTACCTCGTGGATTTTTTCAAGCCCTCCATGTGGTTCATCTTGGTAATTGAGGACATGCTTAGTAACGAGGACACTTTGTAGTTGAGGACACTCTAGTGGTAACTGAGGACACTTTGGTAATTGAGGACACGCTTGGTAATGACCCATTCACGACATCCACATAATCCACGCAGTGCGGGTGTTTCATTGTAAATATGGTTTTTAGGAATAAATATATAAACACAATGAAAACAGGGTATACAATCTGAAGGAATGGCGGCTACGACTTAATGGCCCAACTAGGAAGAACACAACAACGGCCATCAACAGGCCGAGATGTTCCCAAAGTGCTGCTGTCTGACGATACAGCGAATAAACCCCGAGAGTTAGGGGTGCGACTACCCCCCCCCCCCCCCCCNAAGCGGAATAACTGCACAATTGCCCCCCCCCCCCCCCACACACACAGACACTTACATCACGATATAAGTGGGCGATTTTTAGGCATCATTCACATTTCTCAACTGGCAGTTCGAAAATGTCATACTTGGTAGAAATGCCAGGCTATGGATAATCAGCACATGCTTTCAATATCCATTTACAAATTACATAACAATTAGCTTGGGTGGGGGTGGGGAACCTCCACACCAATGATTTGTCATAATGGGGTAGAAAAATAACCTCCCGCGGTGGGACGGTGATACTGCCATATAAGGCATAAACTTTCTTACGAGTCATGCCGCGATGACCCCCTGCAAAATCCCAACCATGAACTCACCCACAATCACGGCACACATGACGACCCCCACGTGGCTGCAGGGTGTCTTGGGTTTTTTAAAATAAGGGCTACAAAAAGATTCCACCAGCAAACTAGAGCAAGAAACCTCTCATGTGGAGAAGTACCTTTAGAACATTTAGGGCCATATTCATAAAGGGTGTTTAAGACTTAAGCGGCCCATACACGGTCAATATTATTGCACAATATGAGGATCACAATGGGCAATATTATTGCCAATCTTTCTTCTACCCGTCATGC
The DNA here is from genome assembly GCA_002633025.1 of Notospermus geniculatus. Classification (NCBI taxonomy): domain Eukaryota; kingdom Metazoa; phylum Nemertea; class Pilidiophora; order Heteronemertea; family Lineidae; genus Notospermus; species Notospermus geniculatus. Next base: position 69,247 of record NMRB01001565.1, on the reverse strand, counting down.
GAAAAGCACGCGACCACCGTAATATTGCGCCGTGTATAGGCGTGTAACTTCCCTAAATGCACACACTTCCATCATGCATACGAAGTTACACGCGTCTAAGTCTTGAATATGTTTGATTGATTTGTGATAGAGTACCTGTGTTTCTAGAAATAACAGATCACATGCCATCCGGAATCGATTTGAGGACACTGCTGCCCCAGTCCGGTGCCTTGGTTGTTAGTGTAGACCGTCCTCAACCCAACTATTGTATGAAACGGCCGGATTCAGACAGGCAGTGATGCTGTTTGTTTTAGGTCAGGGACAGCAGTGGTATGCAAGATAAGATGATGTGGGAGTAGGCCTAACTATGGTACAATTGGCTTACAAATGACGGCTAAACGTAGGCCAACTGGGATATCAGAAGTGCATTTTTGGGTCTACCCTGCCTAAGACCCTGATCCATCCCATATTCAAAAAGCGGTTCTATCGTAAGAACCGTCTTAGGCCGGTTCCAAGTGCGGTCAACCACTGCACTTGGAACCGGCCCAAGACATCCATCCCTACAATAGTTATCCCTAACAAATAAATCACACATCTATCATTCATTACCATCAGCTTGACGAAGAACTTGGGCTTGGACTATACGATTGCTACCATCACTTCAAAGGGTCAAGGGCGTGGCTTGTATGATAAAGACACCAATTTTGCATTAACCGTTCAGGGCTGGGTTGCACAAAACTCATGTTAGCGCTAACATGATGTTAGAACATCATGTTAAATGACGTAAATGACGTAAAATGACAATGGATTTTGACGTCATCTAACATAAAAGTTAGCGCTAATACCATGTTAGCGCTAACATGAGTTTTGTGCAACCGGCCCCAGGTATTTTTTGTGACCATGATGTCCTCAATCTCAATCAAGGCCTTCGTTGAAGATTGACTGGCTTCCTAAAGGTAGGCCTACGGTATTAAAATTAATACATGTAGATCTGCCAGTAAAACGCAAAACTTTTAATAGTAATATCATGGCCACATCCAACTCCAGTGGAAAATGTACCGTTCATCGACTTCGCCATCCTCGCACCCAGGGTCTTCACAACTGGCTCCCCAACTCGCGCTTGATTCAGATTCATTAGGGAGGGTACAACCGTAATGACCCGAGATTCTCAGGATGCGACTTAGCTGGTTAAAACCGTTTTGCGACTGCAGCGGTTTCTACTAAACTTTGTCCTTCGTTGCGAAAAAAAAAGGAACACGATACCTGTGAAAACGCGAAACAAGCGCAGGAAACCGCTGCAGTCCAAAGGGACATTCTGAGCGCTCTTTCGAGCTACCCATGCGCATGCTGCCATCTACTGGTATAGAACAGAATATCTTCAGAAGCAACATACAGCATGAATACAGATTGTTATAACATACATTACAAGGAAACAAGACAAGGTAAAGACGTGGCAACTGCAAGAAATGATGGATTGATGGATTAGGACTCATGCAAAAGATGATACAAGATAATATAAAAGACCTAGGAAAGTATTTTGCAAGATGACATAAGATTAGTACATGTAGTTCAACAAACACAAGGCGATGCAAGATATGAAGGTTTTACACAGTACCAGTACACGTACATGGATAAGAAGATGAGAAAATGTGGACAAGATGAAGAAAATCGCACATTTTTGAATGAAAGAACTCAAGGCGACAGGGGGCATGAATAATGAATAGATAATTTATTCACTTATACACATACATACAATACTACAGTGGACCAAAATGGTCTTTCATAACTACTGTACAAGTACATGCACAAAAAGATCCACTTTTCCGTACAAATTGTCAATAAAAAATGAGAACTACCCTTTTTATAAAATACATTCATAAAAATTAAAGCGCTAAGTTTCGGTCCAGAGATAGTTTTTACCATAGGGTACCTGTTCACCAAATTTCAAGTTTGTAACCCACGCGGTTTAGAAATGTGCCACCCCTGTTAACGACAACGGACGACACACCATGAGCACCTCTGTGAGGTGAGCTTCTCTCATTGAGATGTGAGCTAAAAACTAATAAACTACCCAGTATCGGTTTATTTACATTGTCGAGGAAGTTGGCATGGTCATCAGAAGAGACCATATAATGTCCCTGTATAGGGGATAATAGGACATAATCTAGACGACAAGGGACATCTGAATGACAGCCGGCATGATAGATTAACTTGTGATATCCATATTTGCAGGTAACTTCCCACTGCTCAGGTTGTGAATCATTGCAGCAATCTTGCTGTGCTTTTCTATCTCTACTTGTTGTTCTTTCAGTTGTTTTTCTTTTGACTGGCACACTCCTTCCAATGTCTTCAGTTTCTCTTCCAGTTTGTAGATCTTATCTTGCAGCCCTTCCTTACTTTTCTCTAACCTCTCTTTATTCTTCTGTAGTTTTTTCACATCACTCCGCAGACTCTCTTCTTCTTTGTGAGATTGCTTCAGCTTTTCCTCAAGTTGTGCTTTTGTCTTTGTCAATTCTGAAATGACAGTGGAATATGCATTATCATTGCGATAGGAATATCACAACAGAACTGTGACATTGCTTTGTGTGCCACAAAGGAATCTCTCAAGATTCCATATGTACCAATTTGATAATACTTACTCTCTATGGCTGCAACCTTTTCATTCAATTCCAGATCATGGTTCTTCACCATCTTGCGTTGTTTGTCTTCCAACTCTAGCAATTCTGAACATTTCCTGAAAGAAAATGCCGAAACATTCATAGATAAGCTCAACTGCGAGATGGGGATCCATTTATCACTAACCCTTGAAAACCGTCACGTTTGTACTCATCGAAAAGCTCTTCCAATATACCTACATGTACGAAGCAAGATTTTGGAAACATTTCAGGATTTGGTAGATTAATTGGTTTTCATGAAACTGCCACCTGCACTGAAAGGGTTAAACTTACTCTTCAAGTTGTTTCATTGTTTGACTCACAGTCTTCTGTAAAGAATTGTTCATTTCTTGCATAGTGTGGTACTGTGACCTGAGGTTAGACAGCTGCTTCTCCGTGTTCTCTAATCTGAAATAGGGATGGATAGTCAAACGAGGGCCTACTTAGAACATTGACATAAAAATATGTGATGTTTTGAAGAGGGTCCACACAAGGGGTTCACAGTGAAAGGGGTTAAGAGGAGAAACTTCATCACGGAAATACCAACTTGGCGCATTTGTCATCATGAGCAGACATCAGCTGCCCATATTCTTTTGAGAGCACATCATAGCTTTCCTGTTGTGTTGAGTACTGGACAAGCAACTGTTCATGTTCCTCAACGATTGCCTGCAACCGTCGGTTCTCATTCTGCTCTTTCTCAAGACATCCCTTCAGCTGGTTTCGCTCAAGCAGGAGCTCGTTCATCTGTTCACGAAACAATTCCATCTGTTTATCTGCCTGGAGGATGAGTGACTGTAGTCTATGAGCCTGGAAATGTAGAATACACAGAATTCTGAGAAAATGGAAAGGCTAGATTAAGAAAAATGAGATAGATGCCGATTCCTCCAGTCCTAGAAGATGCTCCCTGCAATATGTAGTCATCAATGGAACCAGAGATCTCTGTACTTGCACTAGGTTTAAGATGCATACATGAATGTCCATATGATGCCATCATTGCCAACTCTTTGATGAAAGAACTAATAATTCATACCTCTGCCTCTGCCTTCGCACTTTGACATCTGTAGTTGGATATGAGACGGTCTGCCTGAGCCAGTGCCATTGTCTTAGCATCTAAAAGATCTTTTTGATGACGTTCNCCATCATACACCAAACAGAATTAAAGATAATGTATCACGGGTATTTTTGTGGTCCATGAAATTCATTGTTTATTTACATTTTGTTTTTGTATGTCCAGGCTTTCTTTGTCTTATGAGTAATTTGTTGGTGGCATGCCCCTCTAGAAATTCTGTTGATTCCAAAAGTATTCATTTTGGTGGTTTGGCATGTCCCAAAATTCCAAAATTACATAATGTAAACATCCATGTCTACAAACATTGAATGTAAACAATGAAGTGGTGATACATTATCTTTAAACCACATTCCCTAATCTGATGCAAGAATTTCTATCAAATAACAGGTTCATTTTTACCCTCACCTCATATAATTCTCTGAGTAAATCCAAAGCTAACAACGGTGCTTTTCCATGAATTTCAACTGACTGTCTTGCCCAATGGACAACAGCGAAGAATGGTTCTGATAGATTGTTTTCTGCCATCATTTGCTGATATATGACGGAATCTTGTAGTGCTGGTGAATCGAACAGTGAGCGACACACCACACTTCTCAAGCTGTTCACTGAACAGAATGAGAGAAGCAGTTCAAATAACTGAAAAAGTGAAAATAACTGTCATGAAAATTGATGGGATTCACTGATAATAACAGAATATCATGTCGTCTGTGTTAGAAAATCACAGAGAAATAACCCTGGCCCAAGCCTATGGGTGTTAAGCCATAAAACCTTATTGCCGGTACCTACCTTATCAGCGTTTTTCACTTTTGGCAATAAAGCTAGCAGTTTTCTGAGGGACATATCTAAATGGTTATAACTGAAAACAATAAGAGGGAAACAAAATAAGTACTTGACAGCTGACCACAAAGGAAACTCAACAGAACACAAGTCAGTAAGTAAAGTAGGTAGGCTAAGTACATGTACACAATAAAGGCACTGCTATACTATCTGATTTGAAAGACAACTCACGTTAGAAGTGACTTTTGAATCTGTGTATTTTTCATCAAATCAGTGAGAAGATCCACAGCGTACGCCCTGGCGATATCTGAGCTCTTATCTGTGTCGACAACCGCATTGAAAATCATTTGAAATGATTGATTTTTATTCTTGTCTGTGCCAAGAAGCTGAAAATATGAAGTCATAACATATGATATCCTCTCAGTCTCTTGTTCAACCTGGGGACCATGCACCAGGATAAAGCGATGGGCTTCATGCCGCTTTGGCTGTGTTTGCCTTGAAGCCCTTGAATACCTCACAATATTTGGTGAACTTACCCTACCAAAACGTCCATGTAGGGAGCAAGTATCTTGCTGCTGACATTTCAATATTTCTTCTGAAATTTCATCAGGTAACTCTGATACATCCATATGTTTCTGAATCCTTATTCTTGAGACTACTCAATGTTTGTCACAATGGTAAACCTTGACACAAAGAAAACCAAGTCCTCACCTTTCCACCTCCCGATTCATCATAAAAGTGAAGACTGCACCAAATCAACAATGAAAATATTCTAACTGCATTCTTCGGATGGCATAGGTTTTTAACAAGGCACTTCAAGAGGACACGGGAATTCTCCTGAAATGTACATATATTACAATGAAAGATAACGTCCACCATGAAGCACAAATGGTTTGACTTTGATGCCTATGGCAATGCATGGGCCCAAGCCTAGTGTAAATATAAGTGTACTTACTGCACTTTTCACATATGCTTGAACAGACACACTATGTCTGCAGAGATTGGCCATCAACCCCAGGGAAGGTTGTGTGAGTTCACTCTCTGGTTCAGTTCTGCAAAGATAAACACCGGTAACAGACAATGAGGAAATGAAGCAATCAGCTGGACGAAAGAAGTGGCACCCCATCAAAGAATGATGACGGAGGACAGGGAATAACAGTGGACATTGCACAGAGGCTGAAGACAGTTTGTCTATCGAGAGAGCCGATACAAATCAACACTTCAAACCATAGCCTCGCAGCTGAATCTTCTCATGTCTTCCTAAGAAATGGGTCTAACTGGTGACCAAGAGATAAGGTAGTATCGGTACTCACATCTGCTTCATAAGGAATTTCAGCAGGTCTGGAATCTGACTATTCTGTTGCGATATTCGTGTATTGTATGTGATTTTTCTCATAACTTCCAGACACTGAAAAATAGGTGAGGAATTTCCCATTATTTCATGTCAAAATGACAGCATTTTGGCAGCATGCATGTCAATCTAGTTTCAGATCACTTACACTAGCTGGCAACATAGACTACAACTCTCCAGACCACTTCCCTGACCAGTACATCTGTCCGACATGAGTGACAGTGAAGGGGCAGAATGCCTCAGCATCTTCCAGTGTTGCATCATGAACAACAGAACCAAACACCTACCTTTGATAAAATGCCTTTCAATTCACCTATATTTTCTGCACAGTTTAGTATGAATGTGCCTTGGTTCCCGGTCCGATGCAACTCACTCACGATATGTCACGTCAGTACATATCACCGACAATAGGTGGCAGCACCGCAGGCGTCCGTGGATAGGGAACCAGTGAGTGAGTGTTTACAACTTCGGCGTCTAACTCCTTTAAGCTTGTAACCGCATGTAAAGTATTTTAATTGGCGTCAGTTTCGCTATGGTTGTTCATGCATTTCATTAAGGGGGATTAGTCTACAATACCCTTATAATCTGGCACAGTTGGAACATTGAACTGTTCCGTTCAGAGGACAACTCTACTAGATCCGCACTTAATAGAACCGGACTTAATTAACACGGACATTCTGTAATGGAAGCAGAATAAGAGTGGACAAATACCGGCTTTTTTTGTTGTGGAAACGCAGCTTTAGTGACCACACAAAACAACTGAATAACAGGCTTAGTTTCGAAAATGCTTACCGTACTCTCCAAGGAGAGCGTCCTCCTTCTTTTCAATTTCTTTCACCAAATTCTTACTGTCCTTCAATGCCTCTAAAAGGTATTTACGTATGTTGCTCAGGTCCCCGACCTCGATTCCTCCTTGGCATACGTCTAAACTGAAATTGTAGAAAATGTGGTGCAAGAGCAATGAACATCATATTTGTTGGTGATGTCTTTGATTTTAGGGGGCATATAATCTGAACCTCATCAAAAATAGAATTTTCGGAGAGCGGTTGAGTGAAAATCATGACTTCGCAATACCTAATTTGAAACAAATATTCTTAAATGCCTTGGCTATTACTGCCGATAATAGTTTCACTGGAAAATGCACAGAGGTCGTGATAACACAATCAGTGACACGCGAGGTGGGTATACATGTATTGTATAGGAACACTGCAATAAGCAGACCATAAACGTGGGACATTTTCTTGCGAAGTTTGAGGAACCGTAGAATAGAACCTAAGGAAAGTCACTATTTTACTTGTTATTTCAGAAATGAAATTGAAAAGCTGTTAGAATACCTGCATAAATATTCCCATATATCAGAGAAGTCACGCAGGACTTTCCGCTTGCCCATGGTGAGGATATTTAGTGACGTAATGTAATCTGAGAGAAACTCAATGTCTCTGGTTTGAAGATTTTGCTGGATGTAAACCACGATTTCGGCGTGCATAGATCGGTCGCGTTCAATCATATGTTCCTGAAGAATTAGAAGAGATAAAATGTGGTATGAGAGGAAAGAATGCCAGGAGAAGCAAGCTACCCCTGCGAAACGAATTTTAGTTGAGATGGATATTATTGGAAATAACTGGAATTTCCAGCTCGAAGCTGGCATAAGGTGACACTTATAATATTTAGGCCATATAAAAGTAATAGATAGGTTCTCATCACCTCCCGCCCCGATTTTTTCCTCCGTCCCAATTTTTTTTATATTTTATATTTCTTCCAAAACTTTGTTTTTTCTCCCATTTTTGATCATCTGCTTTCACAAGGATCATCACTATTGATTGTGTGTGCCACTTGTGAACAGCAGGCAGTACTAATAGTTGCTTCCTGTTTCTCTATGCATGCAGCCTCCAGTCAGGTTTTGCAGGCAGGCCTTGGCCCAGCCATGGAAGCATGTGGAAATTGTTCTAATTCATGGATAAAAAATATAAAATATAAAATATAAATTCGCCTCCCTGCCAAATTTTTGAAATCCTAGTGATGAGAATCTATTTAATAATTTTATATGGCCTTAGAAAATTTCATGGAAAAGGCACATCTGGTAATAGGTGGTACAAACTGGAACTTTTTCCATTGGCTGGAAATTGCTGGCATTTTCTGGAACTCCCTTTTAAGAGCAAAATTCCAAGGCTGGAAACTTTTGTCACTTCTGTTTTGGAATGTCAATACTTGGAACAAGCTGGAAATTTTAAATGCAATCTTTCTGACAGTGATTGGGAAAAGCTGGAACTTTCAAATATCGCCAAAATTCTTTGCAAAATGTAAAGTTCCACCTTTTTCCATTTTTTCTCAAGTACACAGGCTTTTCAGATTTCTTGAAATAACGCCCTTTTTCACCACAGAAACAAGTTATAACCTCTGCTATTTGACCATTTATTCAAAGGATCTAAATCATTCAGTTGTAAGCAACTTGAAACCAGTATGGATTTGAGAACCAATAATGCACAAAATTATTTGTCCCCAAGAAAAATTTGTTCCTGAGAAAAATTTCCACAGGAAAATTTGTCAATTTATGTGAGGAAACTTGTCCCCTAGGAAAATTTGTATTCCTTGTTATACTGCGAGGCATACCCTGGGTGAAAATGCAGCCAATGGGGTAGAAGTGCACAGTTGAATTTCAGATTAAGTATTATACCGAATGAACCTGATTTAAAGGCATTTACTTTAATTTTCATACATACATTTTGGATTGATTTCGAGTGCAATCTGTAGGTCTATCGGCTTCAGGGTTGGAACCAGGATTGACAGAAAGGGAGGGGGCGTAGCTTTACGGAGGCAGCGAGCACATGCCGAAAGCGCGAAGCCCAAAGGGGGTCTGGAGTCCTCCCCCAGAAAAAAAATGTCATATTTTTAAATGCTTTAGACGCATTTTCTTGGCATGGGAGAACAAAATGCTCGTAATTTTATCTGATTAAATATATTTTTGTCAAAAAATCATTGCTGTGCCAAAATAGGGGCGTAAGCNCCCCGCCCCCCCCCCCAACACATTCAGATTTCTGAACCACTGCTGCCCCAACGCACTATTCCGTTACTCATTTGGGCGAACACTAAGCCTAACAGAATATACAAGGAACCTCCAAGTAAGCCTGAACCAGACAGGAAAGGAGGTCACCCAGGCATACACCTGATATGCCTGACATCGGTTTTAGCGGGACAATCAACGTTCAACGGTTCATTCGAACTGAGTCACAGCAATGGAAACATTTACTCCGTTTTCTCTCCATGAAAATAGCCAGTTTCCATAAATCTGACAATCGGATTTTATTGTACCACACTCAAGAACTACAACACTAACATGACTAATAAATGGAGTTGACTTTTTGCCGTTGATTCTAAGCGGATTCGTCCATATTTAGCGTGATTCGGCGTCAGTCTAAATGGAAACATTACTGAAAACGGGCTCGGTGTAGGCTACACAACGGAATGCTTTGGGAAAAGAGTAAGTAGCTGTGTTTCAGTTTCTATTTCTATGCTCCATTTCTTTAAAAAGGTTTTGTCTGATAACTTATTCAACAACATTTAAAATATGACAGGCTCTCAAAATAAAGACGTGGATTCTTGAATATTTTTTCACTGCCATAGGCCTACTATTTCCACACATGCACTGAAAGACTGTTGGAATGCGAGGTATTTCTAGGCCACAGCGATCAACTTGGCTACAGTTCAGATGACCTTTTCTAACCCCGCATAACCCAGGACGGGAATCGTGTGTCATTAATTGCAGACATCGATTCGGTCTGCACATGCACGCGTTTTAACATTTGGTGTAGGCCTATAAGGCGGCATTTGTTTATGTTGTGGCTGTCTTTAAGAATTTAATGTCTTCGTGCCCATTGTCATAAATACTGTAGGCTACATTGTGGACAAAAACTAAAATAATCTTTTTTTCTTTCTGTTAAAGAATTGGTTTTCACTTTTTTATTTTTCAGAAATGAATTAAGTGAAATGTTTAGAAGCAGGACTCCAACCACAAAAATGAAGACACAATTTTGCATAATGCACCATTTGCAAACGGATCGTGTTGAATTATGACTTTCCTCTTGCCTTGTATGGTAATGTGTAAAAGCATGTTTTAAAAAGATAGTATATCACGACTTCATTGTTTACATTCAATGTTTGTAAACATGGATGTTTACATTATGTTATTTTGGACTTTCGAAACACGCTAACCCACCAAATTGAATACTTTTGGTATCAACAGAACTTCTAGAGAGGTATGCCACCAAGAATTTATTCATAAGACAAAGAAATCCTGGACATAAACAAACAAAATGTAAATAAACAATGAATTTCGTGGCCCGCGAAAATACCTTTGATATACTATCTTTAATTTGGGTGGTTTTGTGGTGCTGTGCTGTCTGCGAATTATAAAGGCGCAAAATAATATTCAGGGCAGAAATTCGGTGGGTGTGCTAAAAAACATCCGCAAATATTTCCTGTTTTTGAGTATACAGGAGTGACCATTTAGGCTCCGATATAGAAGTACGGTACCGGTATATGAAAACGGCGGATAACAATGGCTTCACGGTCATGAGTGTACGGAATGCCTTTGTTAAGCCTAGGTCACATATCCACTCCGGGGCCCGTACGGCGAGTAAAAACAGACATTTTGGCCAATTTCTACGCTGCCCAGTTTGATCTAGTCTAATTTCCGCTTATCCTGTTATCCATTGACACGATGGTTTTTTCTGGAATTTCCAGCTATTTCCAATCATCTGTCAAGGAAAAATCAATTGGAATTTATTAGAAAATCCCAGCTTTAGCTAGGAATTTCCAGTTTGATTTCACAGGGGCATCAACCAAAGTGCTAGGCTGGCAAAGATCAACAAGTTGCCCAAGCTGAAAATATTCGCCTCTCAAATGTGGAAGTGTTTACCATAAGTACAAAGTACCGATTTGTAACAACGGGTGGACATAAATGAAATGGACCATGTGCTCACCCGTTTGGACATAATAGTGTAATGACAGAGAGAGGTATATCAGTTATATGAGCAATCTGGGTAAGTCATTCCCAAGTTGTAGGACTTCCGTTCAATGATTTGAAGCACCTACAATTCAGACGAAACTTTATCACAATTTGAAGTTTATCCCACCACACGAAATGTTGAGGTCCTTGCTAACAATTTTCTCTGCACCTTACCCTGAGCGACTGTTGGGATGGTACAATAGTTGGAGAGCTACAATGCTCAAAACCTTTCCTCTATCACCTCGTTCCAGTTCGTATGCACCATACCAAGTTTCAAGTTACACCACGGACGCACTTGAGATTGAGAATTCACTACCATTGGTGAATACACAGTAAATAAAGTGACGAAGACCTGGTTGGAGAGTTATAAACGACCGAAGGTTTGATAACCACCCATCATAAACTCCAGGTAAGTTGTTCGTCTTTGTATAAATGTTATCGTTGGGATCTCACACCAGTGTAATTTATGTTTTAAATCATTTGTATGTAATCAGTCGTAGGACGCATGCTAGAATATTCGAACAGTCCACCAACGCGCAAAGGTCCACGAGGACCATGATGCGATAATATGATATGATATGATTCATTCATTTCCCTGTAATAGCGAAATAATTGAGACAGTCGTAAAAAATGGCGACTGGATGAAGTGAGCATATCAGATTCATTTTGGCAGGATGTGTACATCACGCTGTGTACCTGGCCGCCATGTTTGCTTTGTGTCAACGAAATGGAGCTTAGTGAAAAACCATAAACCATCGAATGCTTTGTTCGTTGAACCGTCCCATACTATTGCCGCCTCATCGGCAAACTCCCATTTCCCGGACGAGTGCAGCATAGCAATGGTTTTTCTTCCAAAAATGAAATGGTCCATGGACCATGTGCTCACCCGTTTGAATAGCGCAATGACAGAGAGAGGTGTACCGGTATGTCAGTTATGAGCAATCTGGGGTCAAGTCATTCCCAAGTTGTAGGACTTCAATGATTTTCAGTTTATGCCACCTGGCGGCCATATTGGATGTCCAATTGGGCCAAAACTTCACATGCACATTTCATAATTTTCGGGTTACGCCACCTGGCGGCCATGTTGGAAGTTTAATCAGGCCGAAATTTGACGTGCTTGTAAAGGTCATCTAGAGGGAGGTAAATATCAAGTTTGAGCACTCTGGGTCAAGCCGTTCCTGAGTTATAGCACTTGGAAGATTTTCAGGTTACGCCACCTGGCGGCCATATATTGGATGTCCGATCGGGCCGAAACTCGGTAATTTTGAAGGTACCCCAGGGCTTTCATTAACTTTTTCACTACCTGGGTCATGAGTTCCAGAATTTTTTTATGGAAGTCAATTTGGGAAGATGCTGGGGTCTTTAGACTTCCAGCAATTCTTTTTGGGGGTCATGACTTCTTGTTATATTTTGTTGGGTTCAAATCTTCCCTTCGTATGCTGCTACCGGTATCATGTGCAAACCAGGAGTGTGTAGTTGCCATGCCATGGGCCCAGTTATTTCAGCTGCGCTAGCAAGGATTGGGTGTGGTTGAAGAAAATTTGGCTGGCGCGACTTGCAATATCTTGATACCTGCGTCAGCCCGGGTCCTACTGGCGTAAATGGAGACTGAGTATACAGAAGGGACTTCCACACTTTCTCTATCCGCGAATCATAGAATTTACCTGCGTTTTTGAGACTTCAGAGTTGTTTATGTTTGTGTCATTTCCGTAGTTTACATGCGTAATAGACGCCATACGCAGGCCTAATGAAAGCCCTGTACCCCTCTAATACATGTTTATGCAAGGTATGAAGACGCTCGGTGAAATAATGAAGAACTGTGACAGGTTCGTTACTTTTGTCGAACTTTGACCTCTGTGACCTTGAAAAGTAGGTCAGACCAAAAACCCGTTATATATGTTATGTATCCTAATATGATACACCTATGATAAAAATTTGGAGATGATTTAGTGGAAGGAACTGGGCAAGGAGGTATTTTGTTTGTTGGGTGTGTTGTTGGTGATGGGGCCACTGGGCTGTTGCCCTGGCTTCAGTGGACACGTTGGTGTCCCTGAAGCCAGGGAAACACTTAGTAGTCTAGGTCATTATTGCTTTTATATGGGTAAAACCAGTTACTGCTATTGTTACGGCAGTTTTGATACATTTGCCATCAGGATTAGGATTCGGCCTAGGCCCAGAGTGAAAATACTGACTGCTGTAGGCCTATCCCTGTCGTAATTCTCGATTATCCTGTGCCTTAATTGAATGATTTATTTCGCATATGGTAGCAATTGCAACATCTCGAAAAATAACTTAATGTGATGCCGTTCGGATCGGCGGGATTTGTAGGGATTTTTAGTAGCTTGGGTCTAACTGGACACGGGCGTGTACGGGGGCCTTGGGGAGGCTAAATAGGTTGAACCTTGGAGGAATTATACTATAATTCCTCCAAGGTTGAACTGTATTTAGGGGCCTTGGGTAAAATTATAGGGTTCGTCAGTGTGACGTTTGTCAACGACTTTATGTTCGTCAGTTTGAATTTATTTTCGTCTTCTGACGCGTTGACGAACGGGCTGCGGAAACCCAGAAACTCAGGTGATGGCACCCAGAAGGAGTACAATTTCTGAATACAAAAGAATACAAGTGGTATTTTTGAACAAACTGCTTTCCTGTCTAGGTCACAGATGTCAAAAATTCTATTTTTCAAGATGGCCACCTGGTGGCCACACGCGACGTTCTTTGCGACTGAAATTTCAGCAGGAATGTACAGGATACTAGCATAGATATTTAGACAACATTGAAACATCGTAACATTTACTACCGATGAGATAATTTTTTTATGGCCGAAGTCAATTTTTCAAGATGGCAGCCTGGCAGCCATATTGACGTTCAATTGAACCGAAATTTGGCATATAAGTAGACGGTACCAAGACACATA
>NMRB01001565.1:20393-49879 GCA_002633025.1 Notospermus geniculatus | reverse complement strand
AAGTTCGCGATTTTCTTGTGTCAATTTTTCGAACATTCTGGATATTTTGTGTTGAAATTATGTGAAATCACCCGTTGATGGTAAAACCAATGTGTTGATATGAATGTTTGGTTTGTATGGATGGATTAGAACGCCATTGTTTGTGGAGTCAAAGTGAATATGACCGTGAAAACGGTGTTTAATCGACGGGACATCGGATCATTCCTATTCATGTACAGGAAAAGGCATGAGTTTCATTCCTTGTCTGTATTATATATATAGGGGGTAGGACCCCCGTAATTAGCGGTACAAGTTCCTGTGGTGCATCGTTCATCCATTCTGGCATTCATGCTGCTGTATACAAAAGCTAGGCCTAGGCTACATTGAAGAGGTCTAGTAGGCCTAGGCCTAGACTAAAAAAGAATTCTCTCAAGATCGATGTTGATGACAAAAAAAGAAGGCCGAAAAAAGAATATACACAGGGCCGTAGGCGTAGAAACGTCCTGTGGAGGTTGGGCGAGAGCGAAAATTCAATAAAATAGAGGACCATAGCCGTAGTCTAATTTGCAAATTCATTGTTAAAACTAAGAGTAGGCGAAACGAGTAGTAAGCGAAATGGAGGGCAGGCGAAATGGGGAGTAGGCAAAATGGGAAGGTAGGCAAAACGGGGGTAGGCAAAACGAGGGTAGGCAAAATGGGGAATTTTTGTAGGTGAAATGGAGAGTACAGACGAAATGGGGGTAGGCGAAGTGGGGATACACCGTGCACTGGAGTTTTAACATCCATACCCATTGAGAATGTAAGCACACACCCTTGGTTGGCCTTGTCAACATCTGCAAGGAAGGGGTCTGCCCCTGATCAAAAGTGACATTTGGGTTAGGGTTAAATCTATTGTTAATCTATCATGTCTATTGTTCAGTAGCTGTCATCTGTCAGTGTCACTCAGTTAGGTCTAATGAATGACCTTTGTTCAGCACTGGTCTGAAATTCTAAATTGGTTCAAAAACCAACATTAACAAGTGAAAATCTTGTTTGTTCATCCAGGAGCTTTGATATCATATGCATCATATTTTACATGTACCTTTCTAAAGCACTTCCTCATCCTGCAGGTAGATCTCACTAAGTTACATACCTGGAAGTGAAATTGAATAGGGCATGCTGCTTCTGAAACATACCATCCTGAATTCACTTGAGTGATTTCGTCATTTGGTCGTTGATGAAAATGGTCTAGATTCTCATATACATTATCATATCTTTCCGGAGCTTTTTTTCATAATAATCATATGTGGGGGGAGCTATCTTTTGAATAATGTCCCCATCCCCCATGTTTTCCACGCAGTTTGCCCGTTCTCCACTCTCAAGATAACAAAATGAGGCTTTTGACTGAGTACAGTATCCCTGGAATTCATGAAGCATGCTAGCATGGCTTGTGTGTGTTTTCACCTGACATGCCTGAGTTTTCTTGAAACCTGTGCTTTCAGTGATGAGTGATGTCTGTCGGTATCACAGACTGAATCAGTTATTGAAGCAGTGGTAAAACAAAATCACCATTCCATTGGTATCTATTAGTGTGCAATGCAAGAGGTTTGTACAATGTAAGCACTGGTTTTTGCCGATACTCTAACATGTGCAGGGTTTACGCCAGAGGGGGGCTATGATCTAAAGGGGGCTTGCCCCCCCCCCTTATTATTGCAGCATAGTGTCTTTAAATTGCCTTTATTTTCATTCAAGATATACAACAGTCAAACAAAGATCTGTACACTTCCGATTTCTCTAACATGTTACACCAGAATTAACATTAAAAACGTGCAATACTCTGAGATGTTACACCAGAATTAACACTGCTGCCCCCCCCCCAAATACTTTTTCTGGCAGAAACCCTGATGTGGACATATCTCTTCATTGAAATGTGTTTGAATTGAAGAGAAACCCATGCATGATTGTAGGCCTGCATACTCAGACTGATATAGTGATACTTCGTGGTACATGTACATGTAGTCATAGATTTCAACGTCAATCCATGGTGCGGGCCGCTCTGTGAGAGGGGAGGCTACTATGTTATTCTATTAGCCATCCTATCACTAATGTGGAATGCAGTAGGATGTTTAATTATGTGGTATACGGTATGTTACAAACAGTTGTGAATTACACTTTTTTTTAATGCATGTATGCCTACATTTCCAATCGAAATCCTCTGTTAATTGGTTTGAAAAAAGCTGGGCTGCAAATGGCTCCACACCCTGCATGTTAATCTCCACCTTACATGGAATGCTCAGTTGTGATGTTGTCGTCAGGATGAGTCATCAACCAAATGTATGCCTACATTTAGGAGTAGACACCATCTGAAATTGAAATATGCTGGGCCTGGGCCAAAAACAGTGTTATGTTACAATACAACTCTGATTCATCTTTCATGTAGGAGGACCCTCGTGGTTTTGACTATGGCTTCCATTTCATGTGAATGGATTTGCTGGTTGACCTTGCAATGTCTCATATATATGCTGTGTTTCATCAACCTCAGGTCAGATAGTCAGACAACTTGTTGGAACCAACAGGTACGGTAATGAAGTCCAAAGCACACACATTTCATTACAGGTTTTTTATCTATCCCAGTATGCCTGTTGACATGTGCCAATCAGACATGGTGAGACTACAAAATCTGTGTCCACAGACCATGTCTGCCTTACCTTTTCATCTCTCTCACCAATGTCTCCTTTTGTGTTTTTCAGGCCTTTCTGACCAACTTCTCATTTAGAATATGAATTATGATCTAACATCGTCGACAAAAGAATCACCATGGGGATAAAGGAAGGACAAAAAGACCCTGCGACCCATTGCTTCGACCAATTCTGCCATGCAAGCACCTTGCGTGGTATCATCAATTCATTCCATCAACTCTGTGATGTTGTCGGTGTTGACCAGAAAGATTATGCCAACTTTTATTGGAATATTCGCTCAAAGTTGACATCATGGAAGGCCAAATCGTTGTGGAGCAAGCTCGACAAGCGAGCTATGCAGAAGGAATACGAGAGAGGAACTGCCTGTGCTGGAACTAGGGTAATGACTTTTTTCAATGCACTATAATTGTGCGATTACACTTAACCCTCATCCTCTCATTGATTGTTGCCAATCCAGCATCACATTGGATTCTACACGTACATGACTCTATCACATTGCAAAAACATGCAATATCCATCTACCATCCTTGTTGTGTCCCGAGTCTGCCTGGGTCAATAAAATCTCCATGGTAGATCAAAAACATCATCATGCATCCCGTAGCTTTGACTTTGAGAACCGTGCATGTATTGAGAGCTTACATATGAATGTCAACTATGCATCCAGCCATGTACTATTTTAGTATTTGTACAAGTATCAAGACAAGATGCTCCTCAGCTCTCACCTTATGTTATGTCAATTTATATGTTGCATTTGTATATAGCCTACACATGATGTACATGTACAGCAGCTTATTCCTCTAGGACATGTGCCAACAGGACATGTGACTAATTTTCAGATGATTTTTATTGTGGGCCCACATAACACAGCAAAACTGGAATTTTATGTTGGCCATAATTGCAGTTAATCTATTGCCCCATATGTGTCAACAATCAAAATGACATTGATCTGTAATTTCCCTTCAGTCGTGTATATTGCGGGAGTTGCTATCTTTTTACACATCATGACTTGATGCATGTTTACACAAAAACAGGAGGATGTGATTGGTGCATATCAAAAATAGCGTCGCTCGCTTATCTATTTTTGTGCATATACAAATGGACCTGTCAAATTGTTGTACATGTACCGGTAGGTCTTCCTCCTACCCAACACTGCAGCAGGCACTATAGGTAGCACTAGACATGCTAGAGGTAGCCCCGTGTTGAAAGCCATGTCTCAGGTCAAATGTTTTGAAGCACATTGAGTGATAATATAATTAAAGACTTCGTCATTGTCCTGGAATTTTATATGCCTTCAAAATGTGTCATCGTGGCACAGTGAAGTGTTGGAGGCCCCTGGGCATTTGATAATTGAATTGAAGTCTTTAACATGCTCATGTTCATGTAAGAAACTGCTCGGTGAAATCCATGTATGTTGTGTTCAATTGTCGTGTTAAAGCATATGATATGGGGATAAAATCTGTCTGCACTGGCAAAATAATAACACTGGAACAGCAGGTGCTCTAGAGCCACTTCATAGAATTGTGCAAAGTGAAATACTAGTACTTGTTCGTATGATCAATTGTCAGTGCTTTATGATATAATACTACTATACTATGCTGTGAACATACAACTTGAATCTTCTGCAAGGCAGTGATGTTCCCACTGTAGAATGGGAAGGTGGACCATAATCGAGATTTATTGAAGTAAGACTTGATGACATGGCAACAATTATGTGGTCAATTTTTATACCCGTACCATAATCTGCTGTGTCTTCTGCAACATTTCTAAAACATTTTCAAAACATGTTTTGAATTGTTGCAAGTCCTGTCCGCACTGTGCAACGATCCCAAAACAAGGGTGTTGCAGATTGTTGCAACTCAATGTTTTAAGACATGTTTTGGAAATGTTGGTGGTGTAGACAGGCCTTTAAATGTCTTCCCTTTGTGGTCTTCAGGTTTTGGTCATAGGTGGGGGACCATGTGGGCTTCGAACAGCCATCGAGGTGGCACTTCTTGGAGGCAAATGTGTCCTGTTGGAGAAGCGTGACCGCTTGTCACGTAATAACGTTCTCCATCTATGGCCTTTCATCATACACGATCTGAAGAGTTTGGGCGGCAAGAAGTTCTATGGAAAGTTCTGTGCTGGTGCGATAGATCATATAAGTAAGTCATGGTAGTGTCTTAGCCAGACATTTGTATTGTTGCAAGTCAAGTGTAAGTTGAAGCGGTGCCTTTAATCTGGGTTTATTTTGCTTGTAATCTTGTACCCTGACATACCAGACTACTGCCATTCATTCTTCAATATGTTCTATAGCATAATGTATGTCCTGCATTACTCACTTCCAGAAAGTCAATGGACAAACCTTTCTCTTCCAGGTATTCGCCAGTTACAGTGCATGATGTTGAAAGTGGCCCTACTGGTCGGTGTCGAGATTCATATTAATACGTCATTTGAGGGCCTAATTGAACCATCAGAAGACCCTAACAAAGAGAGTAAGTGGCGTCATCTGAGATTAATCAAGTTCATGTACTAAACGAAGTTCAGTAATTATCATTTACTAGGCCTATTAAATAGTCCAACAATAGGAAGGAAGAGAAAGCTAACAGCCACTTGATGGGCAGGATGTGGTGGAAGAGATTAATTAAGAACCACTAAATGTTATAAACTCATTTGATTTCACTATATTTGGGTCATTCTCTTGCTGTCTTGAGAATGCAGATAGTTATTAAATTCCCTGGGAGATGCACTTTATAGGAATACATGTAGGCCTATTTAGTTGAAGAGGACTTGATCCATTCCATGTGGTGAAGTAGTTTGGTTGTCACTCAACTTGCAAGCACCAGTACATGATAGAGTCAATCAAATACAGTGTATGTGACAGTATTTTAAAATAAAATAACACAATTAGAAGTGTTAACTTGAAGTAAATCATGACTGAATTACCTGAACTTTTTTCTCATGATTGCTTAGTCATCAAAGTTTTAAAAAATGCAATTGAAAGTGATCATCAATCATGTGGAGTTGAACCACTCTTGATGTTTACAGACACACTTGCAGTGTTGTTGTTTCTTGACCCAGATTTCTTATAAAAACTCTTTGATTACACATTCAAACATTCAACTATCAACTGTCATTATTACCCGGCTGTGAATCAACTATAAATCATACACTTATTGATACAGTTGAAGTATGCCAGTGTACAACATCTTTTTTTCCAGAATGTGTAATAAAAAGTTATCATTGACCTGGTATTTAGATTTTCAATCTGATAGCAATGGTTCACTCAGTGTATTTACCTACCGGGTACATTATATGTACTTTTGTATTGGCGCCTGATTCTCAACCTGTTCATTTAAAAACTGGGCTGTACAGGTTCTAATAGAACCTGTACTATCATAGGTAAACAACAAAGCATAATGCAGGAGGAATTCCATTGCTCTCTCTGTCTCAATGGATCTGACCTTGAATCGAATTGAACCTATGGCTCAAGAGATAACAGGCTTGGTAGTCTTCACTTGGCCACTCTGAGGGCCGTATGCACAGAGCTTCCTTGAGTGTGAGGTCGACCTTTAGCTATTGTTTGCAGGGCAGAATACAAAAGATTAAGGTCGACCTCACACTTGAGGAAGCTCTGTGCATACGGCCCTGAGTCTTCTGTGATGACTAGCGTTCATCCTCCTCCCACAGCAGCGGTTTTTACCTCACTCCTCTTCATCCACTCACACAAACACTGTGGCCCGTATTCTAGAATGCTCCTCAACATAAAGGGGTTCCTCAAGGCTATTGTTCTCCTGTTGAGAACAATAGCCTTGAGGAACTCCTTTACATTGAGGAACATTCTAGAATACGGGCCACAGTGTTTGTGTGAGTGGATGAAGAGAAGTGAGAACAAAGCTCCGCTATGGGAGGATGAAAGTTCATTATCACTATCCCTTCCCAAGTTCATCCTCACCTAATTCAAACCATTCCATTGTGTTACAGAAGTCGGCTGGAGAGTTGCCACGAGTCCTAAGGACCACCCTGTCTCTGAGTATGAGTTTGATGTCCTCATTGGTGCTGATGGAAAAAGAAACACATTGGATGGTATGTACTGCACTGATATGAACAAGGATAAGCTCTAGTGTTCTGTTGTTAGTAGTGATACATAGCTATTGTATTTCCTAGAAAGGATACAGATTATTGAGCCAAAGTTCAAAAGACAATGAAGAATACAACAAAAACAGGAACTCTGTGTCATGCTATCATTACCCCTTTCTTTTGCCTGTGTTTTCCAATGAACTGAGATAATGATCATGCTTGACTTAGTAACTTTTACCTGGAATTGAGGAGAAATAGCAATGCCTCTTCAGGCCGTGGGAGACGTAGAAACATTTTCAGGCCTACTACCTGTGATGCTCTTTAGAAACCAAAGACCAGTAACATTGTACTGGTATTGTAGTCAGGCTGAATTATCCATGATATACATGTTAAAACATGTCTCCAATGAGATCAGTTCTTCAACCTGATTCTAATAATGTACCAACCAATGGAGTTTAAATCAGTCCATGGTATTTGTGAAGGAAAGCAGTGTTGGGTAGATATCCAACAGCAACTTACACATCTTGTTGTGAGTTGCATGAGTCATGGTTTTACATGTAGTTTCTTTAACCATTCCCACAAAAAAAAATAGTTAGTCTGGGAATTACCAGAATTTCGCATGCTCTGCTGTCGATTTCATGTTAACTTCAGACACGTCTTCGAGTTAGTTGTGTTTTTACACACATGTAGATTCCAATACTTAAAACGAACATTGCTGCTGCACTGTGCATGTAAGTTCCTGAGCCATATCCATCTGTCTGGAAACTGTTCCATAGAATATCCCCCTTGAGTGTGGGAAATTGGTGTAAATATTTTTGTCATTAGTCAGTATTTATCATCGATTAAGTGTAAATCAACATTGTATATTATCATTCCAGGTTTCAAACGGAAGGAATTCCGAGGAAAACTAGCCATTGGTATCACAGCCAACTTCATCAACTGGAACACAAATGAAGAGGCACGGGTAGAAGAGATCAGCGGTGTCGCCTTCATTTTCAATCAGAAATTCTTCAAAGATTTGAAAGATGACACCGGCATTGACCTTGAGAACATTGTCTATTACAAGGATGAGACGCACTATTTTGTGATGACGGCCAAAAAGCAGAGTTTGTTGCACAAGGGAGTTTTGTTAACGGTAATTTTCCCTGCCAAATGTGCCATAGACAATACGCAAAATGACGGCTCTTGAAAGTCTTTGTTCCTGAGGCCCGAATTCTGTCTCTGGGCTGCAGAGTTGAAGGGCTGAAGTGATGGTACAGTTTCTACCTGAATTCCTTTTGGGAGAGTTTCTGTTTATCTGATTGTTGTTGACTGGCATTTATACATTAAAAAAATGTGAGCATGAATAAACCAGTGAGAAGCTCAACTGACTTTGTTTTTCTGCAGGATTACCAAGAGGTAGCCCAGTTGTTGTCACGTGAAAATGTCAACCAGGAGGCGCTGTTGGCTTACGCTAAAGAGGCAGCGAACTTCTCGACCAATGGCCAGCTCCCCGTCCTAGAATATGCCAAAAATCACTTTGGTCAGGCAGACGTTGCGATGTTTGACTTCACGTCGTTGTTTCAAGCTGAGAATGCATGTAGGATCATCCAGCGACGAGGGTATAAACTTCTTGTTGGTTTGGTGGGTGACAGCTTACTTGAGGTGAGAATTTACAGAATTGATTCACATCTGTTTTCAAGAGTTATACAAAAACACCAGCTGACATCAAGACTGATAAATGTTCAGATGAAGAACGATCCCCAGAAGGCAGTACAACACCAATGTGGTCTTCAAGTTCACCAGGGTGTTAGAGTGCTTTCAAGATTGTTCATGGAGTTGGTTACCAACCTGGCCCCTGTTTCGTAAAGTGACTTTATGCTAATGGTACCATTAACTCCAATGCATTATCCATTTGGTTAAAGTTACCATTTGCTTGAAGCCACTTTTTGAAAACGGCCCCTGCTCTTTGCTGGCCTGTAAGTTTACAATTTATTGATCCCCAATTCCTTATTCAGCCATTTTGGCCCACTGGATCAGGCTGCGCACGAGGTTTCTTGGGCTCTATGGATGCCGCCTGGATGATACGTTCCTTTGCCTCTGGGGAGATGACACCTCTTGAAGTGATCGCTGAACGTGAGAGTATCTACCAGCTACTGTCTCAGACCACCCCAGAGTCCACCAATAAAGATTTTAACCAGTATACAATTGACCCACGCAAGAGGTATGATGTCAGATTTGGCAGATCGTCTGTATTGTGGAGTAGGAGATATCCCTGCTGAAGGGGTCTTTTTCCAGTTCCTTGAGGAATGGAAGGTCATATGGAAGAATTTAGTCACCCCCCTTGATAACTTCTTCAAACTTCTGAGGCCATGCTGCTACTGAACATTACAGAAAAACACCTATCTTGCAGTACAGATGTAAGCAGTGGAGACGTAATGATGGTTGATAAGCTATGAAACTTGCTTCATTGTGAACTCTTTCAGATATCCAAATCTTTCCCTAGGCTTCTTCAAGCCTCACCAAGTCCAGTATTTGTTTGACTGTGATGATGCCACGTATATGCATGAGATAGTCTCTATTCCAACCAATCGGCGAAATAGTATTGGTAAGTGCACAGAACTCGTACGGCTAACTACATGTATTTCCAGTAAAACCCTGAAAACAAAGATTCCTATCTGTTGAGAGGCTACATCCTTTTCAAAGTTGACATCATAAACTGACTCTGGTTTCTTCCTTGTCTCTTTCAGATTTCATGGGTGATTATGATCGCATGCTGAAATGGTTCCAGAAGCAGCTCGAGGGCTACAAAGATCTTGTGAAGATTTGTGATCTGTCTTCCTCATGGAAAGATGGGAAAGCGTTCTGTGCTCTCATCCACCATTTTCGGCCAGATCTTCTGTAAGTATTACCACTAATTATAGTGTCATCATATCCACTGAATTCACACTGCAATTGAATTTGAGTAAAACGTTGCTGTTTATCTTTTCAATTCTAGGAACATCGACAATCTTCCCAAGGATGATGCCGCTGTCTGCCAAAAAGCATTCGATGTTTTGGAGAATGAGTTTGGCATTCCACCAATCATGACAGCCCGTGACATGACGGGCAGTATGAAAGCAGACAAGTTGAGTCTGTGGTCCTACCTTTCTCAAATATTTGATTGCTTCAAGACAGATAAACTGAGTAAGTGACAAATTAGAAACTTGTTTTCAAACTCTCTGATATTTGGGATCTAGTGGGAGGATGTAGTCTTGTTGGTGTTGATGTGTCATATTCATAAATTGTCTTTTTTTTCTTCCTGACTGTAGGTGCAAAGAGTCCTGATACTCTGACCTTGGAAGAAGCAGCCTCGATACGCCGAGGTACACCAAGCCAGAGGTTACATCTGTTGTCCAAGCTTAATAAGATGCACAGAAAAAGCAGGGTAAGCCTCTGAAAGAATCAAACAAGGGACAGAGATCATCGATCATGAACAAGGGCTTTATGACCTTGTGAAGTTGCAAAGGAAGTTTCCGTTCATCCTGCTGATATATCCACTTCTCAAGTTCCCAGGCTATTCCTTGGGCACACAGATCTTTCCACCCTGCACTTTTAGGGGCTTATTTATGCATTTAGCCCAATCAACCACATGTGCATATTCCAAATCTCCTGTCAACCCATCCTCAAGCTTTGTACTCAGAACCACTTTCCACTAGATCAGTCACTGTAGATTTACCACTGCTAATGCCACCTTAACTGCTGTTTAGGAAAGGAAAGACAAAGAGAACATCAGTGCACAGACATTAAGTCCGATCTTCGGTAGTCAAGCCTTGTCTAGAAAACGCTTCAGAGACCTCCCCCCGGTAAGTGACCTGCTTGCTTTGACTACAGCTTGAGTCAATCCTGCTCTATTTCAGGAGGCATTCATGATGATGAGCATTACCCCTTCGGTACTTTACACAGCACTTTTCGTAGTTTTCTGAAGCCATTTCTGTCTGAAATTGTGACTGGGCTTGTATCGCATAAACTTGTTCCTTGCTTCAGGATGGTGAAGAAGCACATGACATGGAGGAAGCTATGGCAAACGCCAAGAGACAGCTCGAGGTCATCCCCGGGAACATGGAGCCAGGGATTAGAGGTCAGAACAAAGTCAGTGACTTGGCAGACAGGCTCTTCATCAATCCTCCTGAGTTTAGGAAAGTGGAACTCCCCGAATCCAAGGGTAAGACATCAGTATTGCTCAGTTCAATATGTCATTGTCCTTGTGTCTGCATCTTGTGTTGACTTGTGAAGGAAAGTCGCTATTTCCAATGTACTCTCCTTGAGGAAGGTTGATTTTGACAGGACACCCATCTCAAGCTGTTCCATGTCTATCCAGCTAACTCTTCCTTGTCTCTTCCATTCAGTCAATACCATAATGGGCCAAATGTTCTTCCTGCAGGTATAGGTTTCGTGACGGATATGCGAGACAAGCTGTTTCCACTCCAGAAGCAGAATGATGACGACATCAGCCCTCAGGAGGGGCAGCAGATCCCGACATACCGTAAAGGCTCTGCCCCCACTGCTTACATCGGTAGCCTTCATCAACAACTGTTTGGGGGAGAGAAGAAGGATGAGGAGAGACCTCCACTCAAGCAGCAACAGAAGAAGGCTCTGCCTGTAAGTTCATTCATAGTTTTTTTACCGTTTCACCTGTGTGCCTGGAGAGAACTTCACTGCAGATAGTCACCCTCTCTATCACAGGGAGAGTTGAGTCTGACAGGGGATCGAACTGAGAACCTCAGAGGTGACAGGCACCGCTGCTTCCACTGCACGACTCTGACAACCCATAGTCACTGATTGGTCCATTCCTCCATTTTCAGGGTGCCGGTGGACTGGTCAGCACGTTGCTCAACTTCGACACTAAGGATGTGAACAGCGACATGTGCTATTTCTGTCAGAAGCGAGTCTACATCATGGAGCGGATCAGCGCCGAGGGGTATTTCTTCCACCGTGGCTGTCTGCGATGTGAATATTGCAACACCATCCTACGTCTGGGGAACTATGCATTTAAGAAGACCGATGATGGCGAAGGTATTCAGTCTGTTCCATTTGTTTCATTTGACTCACCAAAAAGGGAGGACTTTTTCCAAGTTTCCATGTTGGCAGTCGACTTTTGATTGTCTGACCTCAACAAGTTGATAAATTTGTGGTGTTTTCTTTCTTTTCAGGTAAATTCTATTGTTTCCAACACATGGGTCTGGAGAAGAAATCACCACGAAAGAGGATGACTGCTGAAGATAGAAGGAAGAATCTAGAGGAGGTGAAGGCAAAGATAGCCTCAATGGCACCAAAGCCTCCCGTCTGCCATGCTGCCTTCCCACCGTTCAGACCAGAGGGAAGGATCAGTACACCCAAGGATAAAGTTGGTAAGTTTTGCTCTCCAACAGTACTGATCCCCAGTGAAATTAAATTGCTGCCTTTTATGATAGGATGGCAGATTATGTCCAAAATATTTGGGCTCAGAAGTGCACTTTGTCATTTCAGATGGCTTCGTCCCACCACCTCCATTCAATCCTTTAACTCCTGAGAGAGTTGAGTTTGAGAACAGCCTCGACGCAGAGGACATGGAAGAGATAGAAGTGGCTGACTGTCTGCGCGATACGCTCTCCTCACGAGGCCACAGCATCGGCTCTGATGAGGAAAGCTCTGAGGGAGAGTAAGTACATTTGTATTGTGGAAACTCTCTTTCTGGATTTCTCTACCTGAAGTCCCCTCTCTAATCTGGGCTCCTTTTAGTAACCGATGGTCCTCTGCAATCACTATTGATAGCTAACACTGACAACTGTATGTCTGCCAGCCTGGAAGGTGAATGGTATTTAGAAGACATTCCACGAAGAATCATGTGTTATTCTGTCCTTATCTCTGAATTGTCACATAGATTCTCCCATTACTCCCGCCTCAACCCATCCTCTGCCTCAGTCACATATTCAGGGCTTATCCCCTCAACTTAACATTACTAACATGTTGTCTTCCAGACCAAGCGATGTCTCTGACCTATCAGAGAGCGAGATAATTGCTTTCATTGGGTACGCTTGGCTGTTGTTCTCACTGTCATTGAATGTTCCTTTGTAAAGTTGTGTAAATCAGTCCTATCCTAAGTTCCAGTCAGTCAATATCAGTTGTTTTCCTCATTCATACTTCGTAGCAGGATTTTAGATCGGTAGGCCTAGTCATTGATTTCAGAATCTTGAAATGAGCACCCTTTCATTTTGATGTTGTTTTGCCCTATTACTGTTAAGTTTGGATTGTGATTGTGATTTCTCAGTCTGTCAATCATTTCTTGTCATTGTCTGTACCAGTAGATTGTTTCATCTCAACCAGCACCTTTTATGTCTTGGTTCATCAGGGCAGAATTCCTTGTTTCGTGTGTTCTGAATGAATTTCAGTCAGAAAATTAAAGCCCCACAGTATTGAATTTTACTGGATTTTCAAAGTGTTGGGAGAATGCTGGTCGTGGTCTCATAGATCGTGAAGGTCCCCAAAATGCCTGCCTGATGCGTATTTCCGAGAATCAAGGCCTAGTTTTCAGCACACAATGAAAAAATCTGCAGGGAGGGCTCTAATGTATTCAGATAGAGCGCAGTACATTTTACACGTCGTGACGTCGTGCACTGACGTCAAGAATCGCGGCGATGATTTGCGTTTTTCAGATTCAATACAGTGGGGCTTTAAGGGAGTTCAGTAGTACAGTGTTTCCCTTCAACAATGAAAATATCACCTGACGCATTTTGAAGATTCATCTGTTGAAGAACAAATGGCACAAAGATTGATTTTCATCTGCCAAAGGAAGAGCTTGGTCTCTCAAGATTCAGTAGGTTCATTGCAGATTTCAGCACTTTAAACTCACTCTCTTTTGTACTGGCATTGCAGGAGCAGTGATGAAGATGAAGATATTGATGTGTCGAGTCTGGATGAGGAGGAGTACCCAGAGACATGGGAAGAGGCTTGTCGTCTGGCTGACAGTCTTAAGAAGAAGAGGACAGATGAGAGTGACGAAGAGGGCACAGAGAGTGAAGAGATAGGTCAGTCCAGTTCGATTTCACCATTGGCTGTTCAAGTTGACCAGAGTGAAGTCGAATGTATTCAGTCACCCATCTGGCTGTCTTGGACAGGCCCTTCAGTGCCTGTGTTCCTCGTCTGTAAAGCCATGTGATCTCATGTTATGGCCACCAATGGAAACAGCTTTGACTGCTTCACTTTCAGATTATGACTCTGATGAATACGAGGATGAAGAAGGTGAAGAAGAAGAGGAGGAGGAGGAGGAGAAAGAAGAAGAAGAAGAAGAAGTAGAACAGAAAACAAAGGAAGAAATCAAAAGGGAAGATACAAAGAGCTTGAAACCACCAGCACCAGCTCCAGTTCAAACTACTCCCACTTCCATTCCATCCAGGGCAAAGATGAACTTTTTTGGACAGGCAGCAGAGCCAGTCAGGATAGATCCATGGTCATTTTTCCGGAGGACAGGACTTGCAGCACAGGAGAAGCCTGAGGAGCCTAAAGCAGAGGAAACAAAAGAGGAAGAGACTGAGGTAAATATGGATGACCTTCAGATGCAAATCATCTACTGGCCAAGAAGTGTTGTGAACTTAAGGCTAAAAATTTGGTCAGCTGTTTTGGTTTTCTGCTTGCCTATGGTAAACAAGGTATTCTTTATCTCTTCTTAGGTGAAAGAAGTGCCAGAGACTGCTGTGGAGGTTGTTGATGTGAATCTCAGTGAAGCAGACGACAAGAAGACTGGATCACCTGTTGCTGTTGAGGAAGAAAAGCAGATGGACGATGATGTTGATGAAGGCGGAAAGGATGTAGATGAAGTTGATGGAGATGAGGAGAGTGAGGATAGTGATGAGGATGTTGCGGAGTACATTGCTAGGGAGACTAGAATTAGGATGGCGAGTGGGGATAAATTGTCTGGAAATGATGAACGTGGGACCTCAGAGAATGAAGGAAATTTGGATCTTGAATTTAGACAATATGATGCAGGAAAGTTAGAGACGTCAGAGCCTGAAAGGGTTACTGAAACATCTGAAAAAGAGGACTCTGAAAGTACTGAGTCGACTGAGAGGGAGGTCTCTACTGAAAGGGAAGTTTCAATAGAGAAAGAAGTGGTTGAGGAGAGGAAATCTGAAGAGTCATTGAAACAGGATGAGAGTGTCCGTGCCGATGAGGTGGAACCGATGGAAACAAGTGATGACGGCGTTTGTATTGTGGATACGGAGGCAGATAAAGTGGAATTGATGGGAAAGTTTGATGAACTGATAGAAGATTTTGATAAAGAGATGGTGGATGTCACTGAGGTCGCCAAGGAAACAGCTCCTGAGGCTGAGGAATTGGAACCTGTCATGATTCCAATGGAGTATGACGTGACGTGTGCTATATTGAAAGAAACGCAGAAGATGGACGTCGACAATGATGTCATCTCAAATGGTGCTATTTGTGATAATCAAAATGACTTGGAGAGCATTCCACCTGAATCTCTTCTAAATGTGAATGAGAAGTTTGTGACAACGCGTGAAAGAAAGAAACGTGATAAAGCGCTCCGTGATTCGGATTCTAGTTTTACGGTGTCAACACCCAGTTCATCCATCATTGACCTGAAGGAAACAGGTGGAAGTGGAGAGTCTGGAATGGGGGTCGATGATGATATCTCTTTCTTGATACAGAATCAAAGCAGTGGGGATTTCGACGATGATGACACCACGTTAGATTCAGATGAGTTAAATCGTGGAATGAATGTAACTGATATTGTGGCAGTTCTTGACCAACAGGACAAGGAATATACACTGACTGAAAATGCCGTGAAACTAGAACCGAGTAAATTTGACACAAATTTAGTGGCTTTAGATAACCAGGTGTTAAATTCCCCGATGGCTGAGATTGCCAAACCTATTGGAGACTCTTCTGGTGTCTGTATTATTGATATGAAACAGGGTAGTGAGAAGGAGGATGATTCTGAAAAATTGGACCAATCTCAGATTGATCAAAAGTTAAACGAACATGGAGACATTGGTGCTGAAGTTAATGAAGCAGTTGTGAACTCTTCAGCTGTGTGTGTTGTTGATATGAAGAAGTCAGCAAGTCCTACAGTGTCACCTGTTGATGATGTTAGAAAAACACTTGATTTTGATGAGGATTCTTCAAAGAGTGAATCAACACAAAGTTATACAACTCCAAAAAGCACTAATACTACAAATAACAGTATTTACGCCACGCCACCCGAATCTGCTCCTTCTCAGTTGTCACCTAAAAAACGTCAAAGTGACCTTGAGAAATACATGACGCCGACTTTGGAAGCATATCGAAGAGCAAGCAAGGAAATGGCAAACACTTCCCCAACGCTTGGCCTATCTAGAGATAATAAACCTGTGGTTATGAAAGACTACACGATCAGAGGGCTCGGCAGTTTAGAGAGAAAGAAAAAAGAGTCGGGGTCGGGTGATGTGTCGGATGCCCTGAAGGTCCTCCTCGGTGGTATAGGCGGTGGATCAAATACTACTGCCAAACCGAAGCAGAATGTTCCTGTGAATAAACCAGTTGTGAAAAAGGACATCAAGGTTGACAATAACAATAAGTTCTCCGAGAGTGGGCAGTTTGAAGTGGAAAAAGGACGATTGAAAATAACAGCCCACAGTGCAAATGTGGAGCAGACACCCATTGCCAGTAAACCCGCAGAAAACTTCTTCACCCCTATGACTTCTGTGAAACAAAAGCCTGAGCAGACGTTGTTGGGGGCAGAAGTCTTTGAAAGTCCAACAGCTGCCAGAAAAGTGGTGCCGAATCTTTCAAGCCAGAATGGAGAAAAATCGACAGGTCCTGCCAGTATAGAATCTGATAGTTCCATGAAGCCTCCACTCCCTCCAGTCGCCACGAAGGATGGAAACTTCTCCGCCGACGACTTGAGGAAGCAGAAAGAGTTAGAACGGGAGATGATTCGTGAACGTGCACGGGAGAGGGCGCGGAAGAAATCTGATGCTGAATTAGGTGTCAGTGAATTCACCCCCAGAAAGGCTCGTAGTTCCTCACAATCTCAGTCGGATTCTGAGAGCAGCATTCCCAGTTCTAGGTGTTCGTCAATATCGCCCACAAAAGAGAAAATTTCCCTTGTTAAGAACATTGACGAGAAATGGCCAGCTCCAAGGGAAAGATCGGCCTCAAAGGAACGACTGGCTTCAAAGGAAAGGTCTCGTTCTGCTTCAAGAGAACGACTGCAGTTACAACTGTCGGGGTCTGGGTCATCCTTGCCTGCAGAGAAGCCATCTGTTGGTGGGGAGGCAACTCAGCCAGGGCTCTCTGAACAAAAGGTCACGAATCGGCCCTCATCTCTTGCTATGTCGCAGGGCAGTGCCAAAGATGATCAACCGAACCAATCTCCTTTAAATGCTGTGTCACCTACAGATAAATTGCCACCAAGTGGGAAGTTCGTGCGCGACGATGAGAAACGACGCTCCAGGAAATCGTCTGAGGAGAATTTTGTGTCTGATGTGAGCAAAGAATCAGAATCTGCAGCTGCAAAATACAGTACTACATCAGATGACAGTGCAAAAGATACTGGAAGTAGTGATGGTGTTACGCGAAGGACACCTCGGCGTTCACAAGCCTTCAGGATCTCGGCAGCTGCAAATAGGTCCAGTTATCTAGCAGACTTTGATGACGATTCCGATCTAAATATGACCTCACCAGATAAGGTGAAAAATAATGTGCCTAGTTCCCCGGTGACATCAACCCCAGACAATAACGAAAAAATGCCCAAGCATAATACTTTGGAGCCCTTGAAATCCCATGAAGGGACTTCATCAGCTTCAGATGCAGAGAAGAAAAGTCGCACGGCCCCGCATTCTGATGGCAAAGCCTTCAAGAGGTTCAAGGATTTGCACAAGAAGGATAAGAAGAAGAGTCCAAAAGTTTCTGAGGATGATTTAGGTGCTGTTGGAGGTGCTGCACGGAGAAAGAGTGAGGACTCTGTGGAGGAAAAAGCTGCCAAAAAAGAACGAAGAAAAACTCTCCTGAATCTGTTTAAATCGTCACCAAAGACTCCAGAAACAAAAAGCCCGAAGAAGGAGAAGAAAAAAGACTCAAGTACCACGCCGAAAATACGTGTGAAGACGCCACGGTCGAAGGAAAAGAAGGAAAAACGCAGGCAACTCGTGCGAGAAGCGGAGAGTGACGGATGTCTTGTTGACCGAGCAAGGGAAATAAAGCTGGGTGAACAGTCTTTGAAGAATTTGACGTCTGTGACGACTGTATCACGTAAGTCTTGCCATCCTATGATGTTCATGTACGTCTGCTTTATGTTGAAGGTTGTGCTCTCTCAAGATGTTGTTCAGTAACATCGATGAAAACACAAGAAGACTGTACAAAAACTATGATGTTGATGCTGTGCCGTAAACATTGACCTGGGCCACCACTAGCCCTCTTGTACGTCTCATTGTTGTTTTCATGGTGTCATCTTATCTTGCAGAAGAGACACTCTCTGAAGTTGAAATGGAAGGAAAGAAGATGAACACAGTAAGTGACTTTTCGATTTCCTCTCGACTTGGCACCTCCCCTTTCAGAATAAGTGTGCCTTTTAATACTGGACATAACTCATGATTTCCTTGCCTGGCTAAAAAGCCTTTGACAGTGTCAATGGTGTTGTGCAAAGTCATTGTTGATTGCTTCCTTTCCAGGCTAAAAAGGCCCAGTTAGCAGCCCGGCGCCAGCAGAGACAGCGCCAGCTGAAGAGGTTACGCATGGCACAGGAGATCCAGAGACAGCTTGAAGAGATCGAGGTGAAACAGAAGACAATGGAGGAGAGAGGTGTGATAGTGGAACAGGCATTGCGTGGAGAAGGCCCTGGTAAGAAGCTTCAGCAATGTTCAGGCTGCTGTTGGAGAAAGGCCGATGGTCCCTTTATCCACTGGCAGATACATTCAACCAGACGGTACCGGTACTTTGCTCTTTGAAGTTGTGGTCAGAATCCATGCCCCCACCCCAAACACACACACGGACAGATAAAGTCAACAAGGGGAGGGCTCCGAGGTTTGAAGACTTGCTGGGGATGACTTATCTGATTCACCTCAACTTTGTTTCAGAGTCCAACAAGCCAGAGAAGGATTTGATGCAAGAATGGTTCAACTTGATCCATGAAAAGAATGCTCTAGTCAGATATGAATCGGAACTCATGATTACGTAAGTCTTAGAGTCTAGTCTAGATTGATTCAGCTAAATTTATGTTCGTTGTCTTCATACCTTCCTACTTATGTCTGTTTTTACCTCTGCAATGTCATCTCATTTACAGTGCCAGGGAGTTGGAGCTGGAGGATCGTCATGGCCGCTTGGAGGACAGCCTCAGGGAGCGAATGAGCAACCCAGGTAAGCCACTCCTCATCCAACAGCGCCATCTCCACCACAAGCCTTGCAGCCATGCATCTTCTTGGTGTTGTTCATCACGCCACCTCTATTGTGTAGTTGGTGTTGTAACCCTCAGGTGATACACTTGGTGATGTAAATACTGCACGTCCATGTTGTTCCAATCTTATCAATAGTTAGTGCGGAAGGTATCTAATCCTTTCTCAGGGTCCCTTTGGATCTATTCCAAGACACGTGTTCCAATGTCATTTCTTATGCAATCTTCACGGTTATCCTCAAGTTGTTTCATGCCACGTATATCCACTGTACCCTCACTCATTTGTACAAATTTTCTGTGATATCATCTTGAAAAAAGACTGTGTCAAGGCTGAACTCTCCTGGGCTGGGTTGCACAAAACTCATGTTAAATGACGTAAAATGACAATGGATTTTGACGTCATCTAACATAAAAGTTAGCGCTAACACCATGTTAGCGCTAACATGAGTTTTGTGCAACCGGCCCCTGAACTTTATCAAATGAGTCATTCTCAAAAGTGGATTTCTTTGGGTATTCCGATGCAAAATGTTCTTCATTTGAATAAGTTCCTCTCCAGGTGGTGGTAATCTCACAATGAACCAATTGTGTTGCTGCAAATCTGATGAATTCTGTAGTTAAGGGCATGGACTAAAGCTGTAAATGATACCAATTTATGAAATCTCCAGCACTTTCATCTCCTCACCTCTTCAAGTGAAACAGCCTCCACTGAAACGCCTGTGCTTCAGCTTCGACGTGTGATGGACCTGCAGGCTGTGGAGACGATGAGGTTTTGCAGAATGGGTGGTGGTGGTGACGGCTGGTTTACCAAGTTTTAAACCTGGTCATACTAAGTCAAAACCAGTTCAGCAGCATGAGATTTGCAGCAGCATTATCGTAGGCTATGTCCCCTCTGTATTCACATGTCATTATCGTTCTCCTTCCATTCAAACCCACCGTCTGCATGATGACACTCCTTAACTTACAGAGCTACACCACACGTCGATTAATGACTGGACCCTAAGTGATGATAGTGATGATGATGATAGCGATTACGAGGTTCAGGTATTGATATGTTATATGTATATCCCAGGAGCATGTCCAACTCATCTTCTTGTGTGAGCCTAAAGGACCATTTTTGGCGGGTTTGCTTTCATCACCATGTTGGTTTTAGAAATACTTGTGCATTTCAACATGTTACATGACATTACTAAAGATGGTTGGACCTGTGATTTTGATCTGTGGTGGGGACTTACCAGACATGGTCCTTCATGTTCATTTCACACTAAATCTTACACCTGTTACCAGTTTTTATCCTCAGTTGGATTGTAGGCTTTGTATCTTGAACAAAATCTTCTAATCTGTTAGTTTTACATCTCATTTTTGGATGAGGGATGCTGTTTCATTTGAAAGCATGATCTATTCTAATTGCAGGTTCATACACTTCTCAATTTTTGGTTTTGCCTGAGAAGTTTAGGAAAACATGAAAACAGCTTGTGACTGGAGCAACCACACCTACCTATCATGCTATCATCAAACACTGCACCGAAAATTGCATTTATCTGTCAGACACTTACCATTCATACAATCACAGGAGAACTGGTAGCACCAAAACTGAAGAACTCTGACTAAATGGGGAGTGAGGGTTCTGAGTCAGCCAACAGCCAAAAGTCCTGAGAATGCTCACACTCTCCATTTGGTTGGATTACCTGAGAATTCTGATTGGAGATTTAGTTAACCTGGGCTTCAATTTTCCTTCCAATGTTCAAAGTGTGACTCCATTTCTGTATATACGTTTTTTGATGGAAATTATTAGCGCATGCATGCATTAACATATGCACTGACTCCTTTTGGATTGAAGTTCCAGTAACGGACACAGAAATGTACACCTTGAGTTTCATTAAAAGGGGAAATTGACGATTGAAATTACATCAGGCTTTGATAGTAGTGTTCTTTTACTGGGGCTCTGTGCATTGAAAACATTTGACTGTGCAATAATCAGGGTCTTCACATTGAAAGATGTCACAGTTGGCCATAATTATCCTGTCAGTCCATTTGGAGTCTTGGTTATTTCAAGCAAGCGTGAAATCTGAAATCACTACACATTGAACACTAGATCACCACACAAAGTCTTTGCATGTGTTTTGCAGTGAATATTAATCAATTTTTTTACCCAATGTTGCCATGGGCTAAAAATCTTATTTCCCCTGCCATCCACTCCTTTGGAAATTCTGTTTCCCTCATTCCCCACCCATAGCTAAGAATCCCAACAAGAGCCTTGGTTACTCTACATAAAATCCCCGGTTTATTGCAGTCACATCTATGAATTGCCAGGCTTCAAGAAATCCGTGTCTGAAAAACACGGGGACGGGTTTTGAAAATCCCCGTGTTTTCGTTAGTTCTTAGCGCGGCTACAGATGGCACAGCCACTAAGTGATGTCGTTTTTCACGCCTCCAACAATGTGTGGCAATACAGAAATGACCAAAGAGTCAGTGCATGCAGTGCACCTGTCGCCGAGCTACTTAACTACAGTGTAGTATTGTGACCTCTCGCCAGGTTTTTTGTACATATGGGTCTGGAAAAACACGGGTATTTTGAACAGGCGTATTAAACCGTAGCTCATATTGCCAGCCCTATGGCAGTCGTGCTTTATAACTGATGTTGTCCACCTTTGCAATACAGTGCTATTCATTCCATTCATTGATTGCCTATTTTGACTATGAATAATAATTTGCAACAGATTGGTTATAACCTTTTCATTCACAACGCATGATGTTTTCTTTTGCATTGTATGGTTTAGAATTAATTGGATCAAACAAGAACTTGTAATTCTTCAAACCCAGCATATCCAAGAGTCCTATTGGCTAAAAGGACGTGGGGAATTTGTACTACTGCAAAGTTGCCGTCACTGAGATGAAAAACAGTTCCCCAATCTGGAAATAACATAGCTACTGAAAGAAAGTCTTGCCCCCATGTTGTACATCTGTACCCATTTAGGCCCCATTTGGATGCCTGTCTGTCATGTCTGTAAAGTTCATTCCTTATGAATGGGAGTTTATGAGATTCATAGCGGTCAGAATGACCATGTTCACAGTAATGGCCAATTGCCAATGGTGTTCCATCTCCAATCAGAAGGATATTTGTGTCTTCGTGGAACATGCACCTACATTGTTGATGTTTTCTCCATGTCAGCTCTTCAGATTGTTGCACTTCATGTCGGTTAATAATTCTGTGAATCTTGCATCATTGGTGATGTCTGTGGTATTGAAGTGAATCACATAGCCATGACTTGCATGTCACTGGTGGTCTTTTTCAAGGGAAACCAAAAAAGGAGAAACATGTGGCTCGCTGGGTAGTTGTCATCATCACTTTACGTCTTTCCTTTTATCACATTCTGGGTTTTGGGCTGATTTGGTGTTGCTTCCTTCTTCGATGGTATTGGAAAGTGGATGATGTGTTGATGATTGGTCTTTTGATATTTTTGTCTTTTTCTTGTCTTTATGTTTAGGACTTGCCCCCTTCAGCAAAAGTTACTTGTGCAGCTGCTCAACAATAAACTACATGTATTTGAACAGACCGAGTTCTCTTCTCCTAGGATCCATTCAACTAAATCTTTATGTTTTCAGCTTTGTATGTTAGTAACAAGCATGATAACTGATATCTTATGCTCGTTTATACTGTTGTTAGACATGCCAGGTTT
The DNA here is from genome assembly GCA_002633025.1 of Notospermus geniculatus. Taxonomy (NCBI): domain Eukaryota; kingdom Metazoa; phylum Nemertea; class Pilidiophora; order Heteronemertea; family Lineidae; genus Notospermus; species Notospermus geniculatus. Next base: position 27,104 of record NMRB01001565.1, on the reverse strand, counting down.
ATATTTGGAAAGTCTGTTCATTCACACTATCATGTATGTGTAGTTATGTGTAGAAATCATCGGATTGCTGAAAATTCCCAAGCCTACTGCTTTCAACAGCTCTGTACAGTTGATGTCACTATTGCTTCAGTGATTCCTACATCATGTCCATTACATATATGCCATCATCCATTGACTTTCATTGATTTCAGGCACCCCAAGACGTGGAATCCCAAATGGTGATTGTCTATTGAACAAATCCATCATAAAATTCATTTAACATTCTCATCCTGTGTGTTTTGTGTATCCCAAGGAAACTGCATAATTGGCGTACTTCTGTTTGGATTTACCTCTCAGAACGAGTTACCAGAGGTTTACCTCAGGACAGAATCTACCACAGAAGAAATTTGAGACAAACCAGCTTTACTGTGTTTCATTTTACATATGCAAGGACAAAAAACAAAGTCTAGTCGGAGTATCAGCTGTGTTGTAACATACGACCAGGGTTAGATCCATGCAGAATCAAGTCATTATGCAGTCACATTTAACAGCTGAAGAGGGGGGTGGAGTGGCAATTTCAAGCTCAGTCTCTTTCGCACTCATTGTGTATTTCAACTTGGTGCCCGTTTTGAACAAGTAATGGGCGATCTTCAAATTGGAGTTGCTTGGTCTGTGGCCTTGTAAAGAAAATACATGCACCTAAGTATTTGTTATAGTCAGATTTGAGACAGTTTCTTTGCCCTGATGAACCAAGGTTCCCAGGAAAGGAGCTCACAGTATATGAAGTACTGTTTCACTGACTGGCTTTGAGGTGTTCAAGATGAGATTGCCACTCATGAGTCTTGGTAACAGTAGTATTGTTATCCAAGCTTCCTCCTCTGTCATTCATTCCCTGCTAGCGCCTCTCTGCAAACCTGCAAGTTGAAGATTATTGTTCACGATTTGCTGTAATGTCCTGCCTCCTGCTAAATAACAAGAACACGTAGTGTATCCTCACATTGCAGTCAATTCATCAAACCGTCTCAAGATTCAGGATTGTATCATGTTTGACTGTTATGACCCGTATCCCATCCTTCCCCAACCAGTGCCCCTTCCATGTTGAATTCATATTCAAGATTATCAATGAATTGGCAACTTCGTTCAATCTGCATGCACTTGGATCTGCTGCAAATGCAGCTCATGCAGCCAAGTTGCAGTTCATGGATCATGAATATGCATTCAACTCTGACGTGTGGCCTTACCCATTGACCTATGAAATTCATTTCATGTTGTGAGTTGCATGATCAAACCCTTTGTGATGTCTTGCTTACAGAAAGTGACAAAAAGTACCACTGCTACGGTGCACTGAATTGGTCAGGTGTTACAACCAGTAATTTCTGTGTTTGCTTTTACAATTCAAAAACACAGCACACAAATGCAGCTCTTTATCACATGTACCGGTAACTGTATAATGCTTTTGGAAGCTGCGTTTTAAGCATTGCCTGTGTTTGAAAACTAACGTCTGCTTTGCTTTGCCGTGAGGAGTACAATTTGGTGTCAATGTGTGCCAACATATTCAAGATTTGCAGACGTTCCTTTGATATGTTTGAATCCCATTGGTTGTTGTTATTTCTCTTCTGTTCCTGGTTATAAATGTGATATTTTGGTTGGTACAAGAATTACATTGAGTGTCCGTCATGATGCCTTCATGGGTAGTTCAGACAATGAAAGTGTTGCTCTGAAACTAAGGCACCAAAATTCCTGGCATAAAAGTCGAGTGATTAGCCCTATGCACCATTCCATCAAGTTGTCAAACCCCTGACCAGCATCACTGGAGGACTGTTCGGAACAGAGAATGACTCGGAGGACTTTCCTGGCAATGTATGTTTGACTCTCACTAAAAGGTGGTTGTACATTTCAGACGAGGCGAAAACGCCGGAGCAAGCTGTTGAAGAAAAGAAGATCCTGGACGAGCTTCTTGAGGTAGTAAACCAGAGAAATTCTCTGGTGGCACTGCTGGAGGAAGATAGACTCAGGTAAGATGACCTGAAGGATGGTATCAGACAACATCAGTGCTGATATAACCTACTTGTACTATTTTTCAAGATGTGGTTCATGAATTCTCTCTTTTCTGATTGCAGACAAGAAAAAGAAGACCAAGACTTGCAATCTGTGATGAATGAGAAGGGCTTCCAGCTTTCTCCAGTGAGTTATACAAGCAAAAGTATCCGTGCTCAGTTTGGATACTCATGATCAAGGAACCTGTTCTTCCACACCTCGCGGATTTCTCACCAGATTTAGACCAGATGAAACGGACCAGTTGTCCTAGCAGATATTGGCACATTACCAGTAGTGTTCTATCTGATATTATTGGCTTCTCAACATGGTGTAGTGTATATTAGTTTCTCCACTTGGATTTGCATCAAAAATTGTTGAATGTTATCTTCGGTTTGCAATGTGCTGTCTCATGTGAAAACAATAATTTGTTGATGACGTACCACCTGCCACTTTGGCACTTTGTCTCGTCAAAATGATGCGATGTTTGCTGTCACTGGCTAAAATGTAGTTCTTGCACAAGTCTTCATTTGTACCTTTGCAGTTATGAAATGACTGTGGAGTTGGGAATTTGTCATGTCACTTTCAAGATTCCAATGCTGTCCATGCTATTTGGAAAGCTTAGAAATGTCACAAGTTTTGTTAAGAGTTTCTCCAGGATTCTTGTACTCCACATGTAATGTCGGTGCTTTCACTATGGCTTAGTGAACATTCAAATTGTAATTGTTTTTAAATATAGAATAGTAATCAGATGTATATTGAGAGAAATGGATGGTAGAGTTTAATTTTGTACGCCGTCATACTGTTTATACCTTCATAAAGTAGTTAAGGTATACAGCGATTAAGAACATGTCGTGGTCACTGGACAAAGTTTATCACTAGAGATGAGTTATGAGTGGGCCTAACTTGCACCTTTTAGAGCTTCTACAAATATGGCCAGCCACATCGCCTGTACGAATAAAAAAGTAACATGTGGTCTAAAAAGAACCCTTGAATAGCACATGTCGAAAAAGCTGGCACACACACACACACAATTCATGTCTATGAGATCATCTTAGTGATATGTGCAAGTGGCTTCTACTTGTAAAGCTTGCAGCATGCAAAAAAATTCATGGCTGTGGGGTTGGAAATTGTATCTGTTGGCTGCGTGGTGGGCATAAAACTCACAAAAGATGAGGTAGCACACATAAGTTTTAGCTCACAGACATCACTCTGCAATTTCCGTATGTGTGCCCACCTTTAGATAGAGATTCTAATGCTGTCCTTTGGCCACGGTTTCTTCCATTTTAGTCAGGGTAATAATTGAAAGCTGTTCTTTTTGAATGTCCTCTGTTTTATTGATAATGGCATGATCACAATTGAAATAATTGATCACCCACATTGTTCCTTTTCTCAGATATTAAATATCTTCTCCATTTCTCTTGCCATCTAGTCGTATCCACAAATATTTTTGGTTTATTAACATTATGATGATGGTGTTCGACAGTTGATTAGAAAGTATGGAATATTGGTTTCGCGGAGAAAAAATGATGTCTTTTGCCTGACAATGAAATATAATGAATGCATGACTTTCAGTGTTTATATAGTCTTGGTTATAGTTATGATTGTACTTCATTTGGTCACAGTCTTCAGACTTCTACAAGATGAGCTGGGGAAGAATACTCTTCTTGGTGTGTACTCACTTGAGAGGAACTTTCACCTTCTGATCATAATATTATAGTTTAATTATCCACTTTCTGGTTGTTAGCGACTTTGATGGCATTTATTGTAATGGTTACTCATATTGGAATTGATTTCACTGAATATTTCATAGCAATGCCAGTACACAGGTGATACATGTATATATTATACTTACTGAAGTATGTTCGTGCTACAGTGCTTTCCAGTGCGTAGCCTATTAAAGGCGCACATAGTAGAGTTGTGAACAGTGCCTGCAGACCAGATTGGCTCATCAGCTGCTCCCACTAGAATTTCGATGACCGTTTTATCACATGTTGCTTCCCACCAATAGATGCCCAAAAGTAGGAACTTAGATGCCGTGAATACGGATGGAAACCTGGTCCCCAGGCATTATTTACACATCATTTACTGTGTGCCTTTATTGTTGCAACCTGTACCCTACTATTATTACCAAAAGTGCAGAATAGATTCAGGAAATTGTGAAGATGGTCAGTTTTGTTCAAATCTTGTCTCCCATTGTCTTCAAACACCCTCTATTGCCTAAAGAGCTGTGTCAAATTTCAAGCTTAATGCTTCATATAATTGTTATCTTAACAGGATTTTCATGCAGACGTACCCCAAAAGATGTTTGTTACTTTCATTTGTATAGATGTATATATATTNATAACCCCCCCCCCCCCCCACATGTGGCATTTTGAGGACCCTGTTGATGATGCTGGTGTGCACATATGTGGAGCATCATGCTCACAATTGCTGTTCTTTAGAGTAGCCTTGCCCGGTATACAGAGCTGATTCAGATTCAGGACTTTTCCATCCACACTAGGAATGATGGGTGCGAATATGTGAACTGATTGCTGATCACCTCCACTCGTCCCATTTGAGGATCATGAAACCGAAGAAGGTCGGGCATCTTGCCCTCGCAGGGCTTTGGTCTCATTCTTCTTCATGTCACATTTGCACACAAAGAGGAGCGAGACCAAAGTCCCGCGATGGGAGGATGAAGACCAGCGGCCTGTTTCATAAAGTAGTACGGTACCATTAACTTAATGCATTTTCCATTTTTAAAGTCACTTTTATGAAACAGGCCTCTGGTCAAACTCATGACCGGGACTGAGTGCCCTAGCTGCAATCTCAATCGAAAGACTGTTTTCCACTTGACATCTTGACTTCATTGTCAAAGTTGAAGGAAATTGTAACTCTTGAATGAGAAATGTGTTGCCAGGCCAACAGTTTCCTTGTGTATATAAAGTAAACAAGAGCATGTGGACATGTTCTAAAAATAGACATTCCGATCAACATCGGCCAACTTCGACTATTTCCGTAAAAACTGCGGCGGGGAATCTGAACCTGACCATGCTGTTGCTGACACATCACATGCATGCATGTCAGTGATGTGTGTGGAAGATCGATCTTGCGTTTAGAACATAGAGAAGAGTCAAACAATGACTACAACTGGATCAGTATCTAAGGTTTGTGTGTAGATAGAAATAATATTGAAATTGACACGTTTGACAGCTCAATATCCGCGAAAGAAGCCAGAACATGCTGAATGTTTTCACACTGTCACCACTGCGTGCATGCAAGTAGGCCGGCGGGGCGGTACGATGCACAGCTGATGCATTGGCAGCCTATGCCTGTATGCATATATGTGCATTGACTGACGACGGACGGTGCACTGGAGAAGCAGACGATCATCAATCATGTCAATGTCAACGACATCAAACGCAATCATGACTCAGACTGGATTCCATGGATTCATGCATTGTGCATGTTGTGTCAACAGGCTGTGCTGACTGCTGTGGGACGGCGTGATGTGATTTCTTTCAGATTTCATGATTTGACTTTGAAATTTTCACTTTTTTCAGGGATGTTTTGTGTTTAAAGGGAAGAAGAAAAAGGCTAAAGCAGGTAGGCCTACCGGTAGGCTATGGCCTATCCCATGATCCCTGACCCTATGCCTTAGGCAGGCCTAGTAGCGTAATAAACATGTTGTTAGGCCTTGGGCTAAACTTTTGGCCTAGGCCTAAGGCCTACCGGTTGCCTAAAATCCTTTTCTCATCCATTGCGACCCCCCTCCCCTGGACATGCTGGAGTCCTGGACCTGCAGAAATTTCTGCAGGCCTTTGGCCTAGGAGGCCCTGAATAATGAATAGATCTCCAATCCAACCACAGGCATCTGGGTCGTTGTTGTCTGTAAACTCAAGGCATTAAAATTAGAGTTTGTTCCCAGAGTGATATATCACCTCGAATTATGTAGGGCCTACATTACATAATTCGAGGGGAACAAACTCATTAATTAACGCCTTGATTTTACGGACAATGACCCAGATGCCTGTGCTCCAACTCAAGTTCAATCTTTAGGTCATGAGGTAGGCCTAGGCCTACTGCAGAACAGCCTAGGTCTTGATCAGTTTGCTGGTTATTAGCTGAGTGGGCCTAGGGCTGCCCTCTCATGTCCATATTTCCGTTTCTGTCAGTGCTACTGTATTTTTCAGCTGATTATTTCACAACAGAAGATGAAGATGACAGCTATAGTGCATGGCGCTATGGTCTCTATCAGGATTATTGGGAACAACTTAATTCTGATATCCAGGTGCGAAAAATGTGGTTGCACGGACTATTTTTTGGCTCTCATGCCATTGCCATTGCATTAATTACTGAAGCAGATTTAAGCATGATGAAGTAGAATTGTACCTTTTGTTGTGTACCTAAAGTATACTTCATGCAGAAAGTTTCACATCTGCTTTATTTCTTCTAGACTTTACAGTCAAGTATGAACTCCAAGATATTTGAAGATCTCCTTCAGTTCATCAAGACAGCTCATGCAAGCTTCAGTATTGACAACCCATGCCATTCTAATGCCCGTGTTAGTGAGATTCCTACAGCTGCACTGATTACTGGTGTCAATACCCCTGACCATGGTGTGATGTTTTCCAATCTGCTGGACTTGTTGACTGATCAAGTCACACCGCATCTTGCTGTGCTTAAATCAAAGGACTGTGCCAATACAAAACATAT